>CP045900.1:3081410-3171789 GCA_013387185.1 Caligus rogercresseyi | reverse complement strand
ATATATTATGAACCAGTGAGAATATATTTATTTGAGTTTAACACGTCCGTAGTTTATCATCACGCCTATGGATACGACACAGTTACTTTACGATTTACGATAGCAGAAGAAAATGATTCATTAAAAATATATTTCTGAAAGAGGAAGTTATTTATTGAATAAAGATTCGAGTAGGTTGGCTGAACTGATTTAGATAATGCTTATTCAACATCACAAAGATGCAGCAATTCCATCGTACACTAGCCAAATAAAAAATTTGCCTGCGACTCTGACGGCAATAAAGTTCACTCAAAGTTAGTTTTTTAGCCACCAGGCTTTTTTTGCCTATTTGGTTCGATAAAATAGCATCTGACACGATATAAATAAGCATTAAAATTAGTCTATCGATCCTAGGATCTTATCAATGAGGTAAACCGAAAATGGCCATTCCCTCTCGGAAGTATTCGAACCTTCACCCCCAACATTGAGAGTTGAACACGCCTTATTGCACACGGCTATTGCACTCCCAGGGTTAAAAAATTAATATAAGGAGTCGGGATTTGTGTCTATTGCTCGGACTTACTACTTGGAGAATATTAAAGATTATATCCCGACTCGTATACCAAAGGGAATGAGGAGAACCAGAAAGTAGAATTAGAGGTATATTTCACGACTTAGATCCACGAGAAGACTGCACATTAATACCATTTAATAATGGAAGAGAATGAGATCCGGTTAATATAAGATTACATATTTAAAGACATACTTTTAATATTTGATTAGAAATATGGTCTAAATATAATGGACATTTTACAATATATTAACCATCGCTAACCATTTGCAATATTATGATATTGTTAACATATTGTCGAGTAGTATAGCATTGTATATCATATTCCTAGACACTTGTTCAAAGCTGTTTCAAATAAAAAGTCAATAATGATACCCCGTTTGCTTACTCTGTTTGTCTTTGCGTAAAAAGTATACATCCATACAAATGCTCTAGTGCTTAAGTGCTTTGTTTGGCCATTCGCAAAATAAAATCATTGTTTGCTAACTTGAATCCTCGAAATATATCAGTAATTATGTGAACAACAAGACGTACAAAAATAACTATATATCGATGCATGGTGAAAACATATTATTGGATATTATTGTAAGGGTAGACAGCAATAAATAAATAAAAGAAAGGATTTTCAGTTATTTTCGATTAACCTCATTGAAAAACTCATACATTGGATGAACAAGATATAATAATTAAATAGAACCCCATCCGAACATACAAAATGTCAATTTATTTTAAACTATAATGTTTAATGTTGTTGCAAAACTTAAAATTGTGAAGGTATTGTAGCCTATTACAATTCATTTTTAGCAAGCCTTCATACATTATATCAAATAGCATGTCTGTTTGTTGAGTGTTAGGTCTTGTCAGGCCAAAAGTGTACAGGTAATTTGGCCTCCCGAGGTCCCACTTGAATACAATCTGGCCCCTTGACCGATTTCACCCTGGCATCCCTGGTATAGGGTCTTCCTCAGCCCTTGAGAGAGGCCAACATCATATGTGGAAATAGTGTGTGCCAGAATTAATCCATCTTTATTGTCAAAGTTATATTCTTGTATTATATTAAATTGTATATTTTCTTTATAGTATTTATATATATATTTTTTAGTAGCCAAAAGGACTATGATATATCTTAATAAATGCATCCCCCTTTGCATATTCAGCATCCTCCAGTCCTCTGATCAGTTTTTAAAGCTCTAAATGTAATTAAGAGTTTAATTTCACCCTGAAATGACTCTCATTAATCAAACATCAACTACTTTAATTAAGACCAGAAAGGAAAATTATAAAAAGTAATATTATGATTGAAAATCATACAAAAGAAAGTAAAAAAAAAGTTGATTGAAGCATTTTACTCTCCCTCTCTCTTGATGGGGGGCATCATTTCTCATTCAATCAAGGATGAAGACTTAATTCGTAAGGGGGAGAGGATGGTCAGAATGAAAGAAAAAACTAACTAAGATAAGTTTGCAAATAAACTATACTACTATGATATACTACTACACATGATGTTAATATATGTTCATTTGCGATTTTAATGAACCTAAGATAGATATCGAACATGTTGTTGCAATGGGAAATGATAAAAAAATGCTTCATTAATTTAAGATTGATTTATTGAAAGGAAGTGAATAAGTCGAAAATTTATTATTATTATGCTTTTAAAAACTGATGAATTCACGATTGTGAATAAGAATATAGATAAATTAGTCGTGAATCACAAATATTTATCATAGAACCAAACAACGCGAAGAAAAAGAAAGTATATCAATTCAAAAGACATCAAACCTCAAGGACTATTGCAATAGTGAGCCGTCTCACCGATTTCAAAACGTCCTCTGTGCAATTTGGTAAAGCTAATAATCCTCTTGGTCGATTTTGTGAAGCTTTAAGTTATCTAATCTTCACTATGAGCGTTGAATATTTTTTAGGATTGATAATTATAAATGTAAATTTAATTGATTTTATAACTATAGAGATGAGGACTTATGGAAACTTCTACGGCTGAGAGCTAAAAAATAACCAATAATTATTTATTTATATACAATTTATCTCAAGATATAATTCAAATATTTGAAAATGGCATTCAGCTATTTTTTTTAAAGGGGACACTTTTAAATCATATCATTGATAATTCTAGTAAAATCATGCAGAAAGGAACTTTATTTGATCTAAATTTGATAATTCAAGATTAGTTTTATGTTGAAATAATTTTTTTTTTGATTGGACATAAATTTGTAAAATTAGTTTTTATTTTCGCCGTTTTTAACATGAGAAAACGTGAATACTACTCAATTAAATATCTAGTTCATTTCTTTAGCTAATATGCAGATTTTGTACAAGAGCTTTTAGTTTTTCTTCTGCAAAGCTGTTGAACTCAGTCGTTGCAAAAAACCAACAGGCCGCCAGCGGCTTATATGTCCTCTACCAACTCTTAAACGTGTCCAACAGCCTGCTTCAATGCACATTTCAAATAATATATTTCTATTCCTGATATTAGGAAAATAACTTGTTAACAATCGAATAAATGCAAAGAAGTGTCTCAAAACATCAAGGCATACAATGAAGTCTGCCATATTTATGACTGATGAGTTTTTTTTGCAAAAACAATGAAGCGAATATATATAGTTTTGGTTTTGACGTTTGAGTAATTGTATTTCATGTCATGTTCAAGATATTTTGTAAACAAGATTGTGGCATTAATTTAAAATCACAGGGTTTTCGTTCCAATAAGTAAAATATAGGTCCATTAAAATCATTCTGAGATGCCAATCAGAAGCTAATTGATGTAGATATTCCTTAATTTAATATACTATACATTGGTGATATTGGTCTGTTAATATAAATGAATTTTGCAATCATTTATATGATTTTAAGGAAACTAGAGCATATATACACTCAGAGAGTGCAAACCTCCGCCGTTACGGGGTCCTTATGAGCCTTCCGAGGCGGATTTTTCACGACTGGGGCGGCGTAGAGGGACGGGGGAGGGTTCCTCTCGACGAAAATTTCGAGAGGAAGACGCTCCCGGCTCCCAATTTCACAGCACAGCGACATCTATTGGCAGAGTAGGCTAACTTGAAATATTTATTAGTATTTAGCTCATTTTGCATCTTAATTATGCACTCAAAGATGCCAAAATTTTATCACTTGTTTTCTTTTGGCATTTTCAACAACTCCACAAAGTTTCCTCCAATCCGTTTAGTACGTTTTGAGTTATCCTGCTGACAAACAAACCACCAAACCGTCTTCCTCTCGGAATTTCCGTCGAGGGGACCCTCCCCCGGCCCTCTACGCAGCCCCAGTCGTGAAAAATTCGCCTCGGAAGGCTCATAAGGACCCCGTGACGGCGGAGGCTTGCACTTTCTGAGTGTATATATGCCTCTTGTTGCTAATAGTATTGCCTCAGTATTGCTTGATCCTTTTATTCTGAAATAAGACCTGTTTAGACGAGTTTTTCTCTTTTCATATTAAGTTGGTAAAAAAAATTAATTACGAAATATAAAAAAGGATATATATATATATATCAGGAAACGGCCGGGACTCGGGCCAGGCCAAAACCGGGCCGGGAGTTTAATATATTTTCGTTCCTTCGTCATTCTCAAAGTGACGACGTTTTTTTAGAAAATAATTTTGAAAAATATTTTTAAAATTTTTAAAATTAATTTCTAAAAAAAACGCCGACACTTGAGAATGACGAAGGAACGAAAATATATTAAAGTCCTGGGCCGGGACACTAAAAAAACAGCGAGACCCGGGCCAGGCCGTTTCCTGATATTTATATACCTATATATATTTGGACAGTATTCACATTACGAATTACTTATGTAAAATAATGCTTTAAAATCAGCTCGATAAAATTTGCAACCTGACAGAGACACCTTTTGGAAGAACGTGCAAAAGCGCCAATTCTAACTATCATATATGTGTGTAATCTGGAACAGTTATATAATAATATTATATTAAGCGTTATCGTATAACGGTTCAAAATGTACTGAAAATCATAAAAACCATACTATATTACCCCCCCTCCAAAATGTGGCATGAAATTACCCATATATATACATGGTTTTGGACTTCAATTGTCCGAACCCTAACCAATGAAAAAACATTCATAACTTGGTAAAAAATACTATATTTCAAAAAATTCAAAAACTGGCAACTAAATTACATATTTGAGAAATATTTATTCGATGTAGCTTCCTTTGCCTCAATAACGGCTTCCACACGCTTCTAACGCGAGCAGTGGCGGCTAAAAATCTGAGGCCTTGGGTATTGCCATGGCCTCCTTCCTGAATGGTGTGATCAGGGCAGTCTTGGTTGGGTGAGCGGCTCTGTTGGTCCTCGCCTCTAACACGCCCCCAAAAGAAATAATCCTTGGATTTAGATCAGTTGACCTTTGGAGGCCAATACCCAAGGTATTACAAAGCTCCTTATTAGTCAATTTCCTTGTGAGTTGATGAGAGCCATCACCAGTGCGCACCTTTTCTCTCCTCATGAAACTCAACCGCAAAAGCTCCTTGTATATGGATGACATCATGACAAACTGGTACTGACAATTAAGCATTTATGTGGGATATTTATATGATGGATTTTGTCATGCTTTTAATTTCACCAGGCTTTTTTCTTGCAATTTCCTGTCGCGACAATTTTAGTCCCAGCCCTGTATATATTTATTTAATTTAAAATACTTCAACTATTGTCCCTATATTATATATATCAACTATACTAGTAAATGAAATTCAACATATTTGATGAATTTAGTTGTCACCTGAAAAACCTAAACTATTTTTCTTCAAATAAGTTTAATATTCGCCATCTAAACGTAAAATTAAATATCTCTACAGCTATGTACAATAGAGTTACAAATAATGGGTACGGTACAATTCAGCGCCGCCGATTCAGCGCGCCGCGATCAGCACACCGCCGATTCAGCGCCGCCGATTCCGCGCGGCCGATTCAGCGCCCCGATCAGCGCCACCGATTCAGCGCCGTCCGATTCAGCAACCACCCTTCAGCGCCGGCCGATTCAGCGCCACCCTCAATGCCATTTGATTTCCAAAAATCAGAGACCTTTTTTTCACCAGAAAATTATGTTTTCTTTAGGAGTACAATTGGTCAAACTTGGCACAGATATTGTTTTGCAGAAGTATGTCAACAACAATGGGGTATTTTGGTTTCAAACCCCCTACATTGGTAAAAATACGAGTACAAAAACCCTCAAATGCCATTGGTGTGCAACTTGGGCCCTCGGGTTCCGCCATCCCGTAACAATGGGGTGTTTGGGGTTTTCAACCCATCGCAAATTGTAAAAATACAAGTAAGGAACCCCTTAATGCCATTTTGTGCACCTTCTGGCCTTCGGGTTCCGCCAGCCGTAACAATGGGGTGTTGGGGTTTCAAACCCATCGCAAATTGTAAAAACGAGTAAGGACCCCTCAATTGCCATTTTGCACACCTTAAGTTCTCGGGTCCCGCCAGCCGAACACTGGGGTTTGGGGTTTCAAACCCCATCGCAAATTGTAAAAATACGAGTAAGGAACCCCTCAAATGCCATTTTGTGCACCTGGGCCTTCGGGTTCCGCCCTCCGTAACATGGGGGATGGGCTTCAAACCCTTCCCCACTTGTAAAAATACGAGTAAGGAACCCCTCAATGCCATTTTGTGCACCTTTGGCCTTCGGGTTCCGCCAGCCGTAACAATCGGTGTTGGGGTTTCAAACCCAGCGCAATTGTAAAAATACGAGTAAGGAACTCCTCAAATGCCATTTTGTGCACCTTGGGCCCTCGGGTTCCGCCAGCCGGAACAATGGTGTATGTGTTTCAAACCCTTCGCCACTTGTAAAAATACGAGAAAGGAACCCGTCAAATGCCATATTATGCACCTTGGGTCCTCGGTTCCGCTAGCCACAACAATGGGGTGTTGGGGTTTTCAAACCCATCGCAAATTGTAAAAATACAAGTAAGGAACCCCTTAATGCATTTTGTGCACCTTTGGCCTGCTGGTTCTGCCAGCCGTAACAATGTGGGTGGGATTGTTGGGGTTTTCAAACCCTCGCAAATTGTAAAAATACGAGTAAGAACCCCGTCATTGCCATTTTGCACACCTTAGTTCTCGGGTCCCGCCAGGCCGAACAATGGGGTATTGGGGTTTCCAACCCATCGCAAATTGTAAAAATACAGAGTAAGGAACCCCTCACAGGCATTTTTTGTGCACCTTGGCCTTCGGTTCCGCCACCGTAACAATGGGTAGTGGTGCTTCAAAGCCCTTCGCCACTTGTACATATCGCGTAAGGCATCCCCGTCAATGCCTTTTGCAACACCTTAAGTTCTCGGTCCGCCAGCCGCACAATGTGGTTTGGTGTTTAAACCCAAACCTCGCATTGTAAAAATACGAGTAAGGACCCCTCAAATGCCCATTTTGCAACACCTTAAGTTCTTGGGTCCCACCAGCCCGCAAAAGGGTTCTTGGGGTTTAAAACCCCCTTCGCCCATTATGGGTCGCTCACCTCTATTAAATCCTTTTTTTGTGAACATTTGCGTGCTTTTTACCATAATTTGGCAAAAAGATTTTTTTCTTGACTTATGAATAAGTTAAACTGCATTAGATTTATAGATCTACATACAGTAATTACATTTTCTTTATTGAGATGGTTTGCACTTTTTGTGGTTTAGATTTAAGTCCATGTTTAAAATCAACACAAAATAATTTTGAAGTTTTTTTAAACAAACTAAATAAACAAATCAATATTTTGAATCTCGCCACTTGCCAAAACTTTCTATGGTTTAAAGAGATGAAAATTGAACAGATGGTAAGATCTAATGTGGCGGTTTGCAGGACACCCTGCAATTAGGATGACGTCCTCCTCCGACAAGCTGATTTTTAGCAGACAGCCAACATATAAGAAATTATTTTAGTTGAATTTTATCATCGTCATGGTCGCATATGGAAATCTTACACCTGTAATCTGGAACGAGCAAGACTCGGTGTGCCGTTATCCAGATTGACTGTTATTATTATCAGACTCTCTAATTGACTTTTTTTCTGCCAAACCAGATTTAGTTACTTTTCCTTTCATGTTACTTCAATCCACTTCCTCCTTTTGCAATAACAGGTTCCACAACGATGCTATAGCTTCTCCATGGCTTACTTTTCTAAACCAAAGGGTCCCAAACTTAAAAAAAAAATAATTGACAACTGAGTAGAGTCATTTGAGTAATCACTCGCGACCCCCTCCCTCAATGTTTCAAAATCCCCATTTGGGAAGGTATACCCCCACTTGGATCCGTTTCTATATGATTTTAGTTACTTAATACTTTTAGTCTTTTGATAAGATTATCTTAGTTAGTTAGAAGTTTATTACTGCATCACAATAGATATACGTAATATACATATGCATATATTAACACACATACAAACTAAGAAATGAGCACGACCACGCAACGGGGTATATGTGCTACAACAGTAATATGGAGTTACATTTTATAGTACAAGAATATAGATTACATGACCCACATGATCAATTACTTTTCTTAACAATCATTTCAATTTCTTGAAAAAACAATTAATTTTGACTGTTTTTTATTGTCTTTGGGAACACTTTCTGTTAATCCGATAGATCTAGTAATAGGATGTTTCGCTTCTTTTCCATAGATTTTCTGTCCTTCTTGTCATGATTTCCAGTGTCTTTAATTTTTTTATTGTTTCCATCTTCTGTGTGTTTCTATCATTGTCAATATGTGATTTTTATTTTCCTTATTATCATCAAGTTCGATGTCGTCTTTTTCAACAGTTTCTTCTTTTTTTTCTTCAACAGTCGGAGCATCCCGGGGTCTTGAAAGCGCACTTTCCCTGCTGATGCAATGTGAAGAGTAAAATCCACTAATTGGAGACTTTTAAACGCTTGTTTGGTCTACAGAGAGATAGAGAACTTTTCCAAGTTGAGTTATATCTGATTTTGCAACTTCAACTTTCCCTTCAATGCCACGAATAGTGCATTGATGTTTAATGATTTTAGCAAGTATATCATCGATAATGTCACCGGTGATTCCTCGGATAAATCCTGTGAGCATCTTTTTTCCCTTACGGGCATTCCTCATTTCTTCTGCTTCTGCCCATGAAGTTGTCAGTAGAGGTGTGGATGTAGCTATAATTTTTCGCACATATTGGCAGAAGCATCATCGTTGATATATATTACAGCTCTTTTGTTTGTGTATCGGCGCCCTTCATAAGTGGGAATCCATTTTCCAACAGATGAGGACATACGACTGACATAGTCTGTATCTAGAATTTTAATGGTCTTATTCCACTCATCAAGTGAAATATGATCACCGTTCTTACGAACAATGATAAGCTCATTGGCTTCTTTTGCTATCTCAGCATAAAGAAACCGTCTCTTAGTTTTGTTATGATTTTGTTGTTGTAGAGTAAGCCCAATTCATTCTTTCCGGCTCTTTTTGGAGGGGGAGTTTCATTTGACTTGTCCTCCCTCTTTCTTTTGAACGGTTTTGTTGGTTCGGAGGGATTGGCTTGTCCCATCTTGCCTTTCTTTTTAGATGTAACCGTCTTCCATTTCAGGTCGTCGGCATCTTCATTTTCTAGAGATTCGGTTTGATTCGAATCTTTTTGATTGACGTTATCTTTATAATTCCTCATCTGGGAAGGTTTTGTGATAATAACTTTTCTTAACGTTCCGCACAAATTATGTAAGGAGTTTCTCTCATAAAGAGAAGAAAAAGAAAAAAGCTTTGGACCAATATGATCTAAAACCGTTGAAATAGGGCTGATTCCGATGGTTGAAGTCCAAAATTGATCCGGATAGAGAAGGAAGTGCACTTATAACAATTTAAAACATAGTTAAAAACGTACAAGGATTCCTAACTCCGCTAAAACACCTTCAACTTGAAGACGCACTGAATGACGTGTTGCTCCTTGGCACAGCTAAAAAGTAACTCTATAAAAAGTAAGATTATCTTATCAACCAAAAGACTCGGCTTTAAAAAGTCATTGACGGTATTATAATTGATCAAATACTATGAATACATGGGAAATGGAACCAACGCCTAGTTCACACCTGGCGTGACGAGCTTGAACTTATCAAAATAAACAAACAGCTGGGAGCCCCATTGTTTGGTGGATTTTAAACAAACCCGGTATTCCAAGGTTCAGTGGGCATTTGAGAGTTTCCTTATTTGTATTTTTACAATAGGTGGAAGATTTGAACTGCAATACCCCATTTTTGTAGCGGGCAGGACCCGAGAACTTAAGGTGCATAAAATGGCATTTGAGGGGTTCCTTACTCGTATTTTTACAATTTGCGATGGGTTTGAAACCCCAATACCACATTGTTTCGGCTGGCGGGACCCGAGAACTTAAGGTTTGCAACATGTCATTGAGGGGTTTCCTTACTCGTATTTTTAAAATTTACGATGTTTTGAAAACCCAATACAATTGTTGTGGCCGGCGGACCCGAGGACTCAAGGTACTCAAATAGAATTGAGGGGTTCTTACTCGTATTTTTTACAATTTGCGATGGGTTTGAAACCCCAAAACCATTGTAGTGCTGGCGAACCCGAGGACCCAAGGGCATAAAATGGCAATTGAGGGGTTCCTTACTCGTATTTTTACAAGTGGCGAAGGGTTTGAAACCCCAATACCCCTCGTACGGCTGGCGGAAACCCAAAGGCCAAGGTGCACAAAATGGCATTTGAGGGGTTCCTTACTCGTATTTTTAAAATTTACGATGGGTTTGAAACCCCAATACACAATTGTTGTGCCGGCGGGACCGAAGACTCAAGGTACTCAAATAGAATTTGAGGGGGTTCTTACTCATTTTTTACAATTGCGATGGGTTTGAAACCCCAACATCCCATTGTTGTGGCTGGCGGAACCCGAGACCCAAGATGCATAAAATGGCATTTTAGGGGTTCCTTACTCGTATTTTTAACAAGTGACGAAGGGTTTTGAAACCCCAATACCCCATTGTTACGGCTGGCGGAACCCAAAGGCCCAAGGTGCACAAAATGGCATTTGAGGGGTTCCTTACTCCTATTTTACAAGTGGCGAAGGGTTGAAACCCCACACACCCCATGTTACGGCTGGCGGGACCCGAGGACCCAAGGGGCACAAATGGTATTTGGAGGGTTTCCTTACTCGTATATTTTACAAGTGGCGAAGGGTTTGAAACCCCACACCCCATTGTTACGGCTGGCGGGACCCGAGGACCCAAGGGGCACAAATGGTATTGAGGGGTTCCTTACTCGTATTTTTACAATTGGCGAAAGGTTTGAAACCCCAATACCCCATTGTTGCGGTTGGCGGGACCCGAGGACCCAATGGTACAAAATGACATTTGAGGGTTCTTACTCGTATTGTTACAATTGCGATGGGTTTGAAACCCCAATACCCCATTTGTTGCGGCTGGCGGACCCGAGGACCCAATGGGCACAAAATGGCATTTGAGGGTTTCTTTACTCGTATTTTTATACCAATGTAGGTGGGTTTGAAACCCCAATACCATATTGCTGTTGAATACTTTGCAAGACAATTATCTTGTTTCCAGGGTTTGCCAATTGTACTGCTACAGGAAAATAATTTTCTTTGAAAAAAGGTCTGATTTTTTTAAAAATCAACGTCATTGAGGCTGGCGCTGAATCGGCCGTCGCGAATTGGCTGGTGCTGAAATTGGCTGGCGCTGAATCAGCCGGCGCTGAATTGGCTGGCGCTGAATGGCTGGCGCGAATCGCCGTCGCTGATTGGCTGGCGCTGAATCGGCGGCGCTGAGTCGGCGGCGCTGAATTTCCCATTCCCCAAATATAGAGGTTATCAGAGAGAGAGTTTCGTCGGTCGAGGAAAGAGGACCATGACAAACGATTCTTTATAGATATTGTTGGATTAATAAATCGGAATTAAAGACATAAACGTAAGTCCGAAATTTTTATCAATGAAGTTGTATTGATGATTTGACATGGCCCTCCATCGGCAGTTTTCAAAAATGTCACTGTTATGAACAGATTATGCTTTCTATGTTATATATAACCTCTATCTATGTCCCCTCTTCTGTTGTTTCTTCCCTACGAGAGGTTTGATGTAGATGAAACAGTTCCCCATCAATTATATTGATACACAAATGTTCTACTACACTTGCTTATGTACGAGTTTCAGCCATAGAGATATAAAGACATGGAGAGCGTATTTGATTCTTCAGACAAATACGTCATATTGCCCAATATAACAAATCTTTCTATCTCTATGATCAGTTTACGGTGACATAGTACAAATTACTTTGTTTACATTGGGCACAGGTGACAGCTGAACGATGTTTCTCTGGTATAGAAGTAAATAAGCTCTCTATATCTTTATATCTCTATGGTTTTATCATTATATATCCAAATATGTAAATACAAATAAACCCACCATTTTTAGTTAAATATTAATTTCACACAATATACCTACAAAACGTGTGGGGGTACTCAAGTTATGGTATTGGGATACTTTAACATAGAAGTATATAAAATTAGTTTATACATATATCCCAGAGTCGTCATCAAGGAAGTGCACGGCAGGAAGGAATGAGTAATAAAGATACAGAGAGAGACAGAGGATTATACCATGGATGTTATTTTATTACATAGAGATATAAATATATAGAGAGCTTATTCCCTTCAATAGCAGAGAAACATCGTTCAGCTGTCGCCTGTGCCCAATATAAACAAGGTAATTTGTACCACGTCGTCGTAAGTTGATAATAGAGACATAGATATATAAAGATATAGAGAACTTATTCACTTCAATAGCAGAGAACACCGTTCAGCTGTATTTTTGTGTCCAATATAAACAAAGTAATTTGTACTACGTCATCGTAAGCTGATCATAGAGATAGAAAGATCTGTTTATATTGGGCACAATGACGTATTCCTCTGAAGAATCCAATAAGCTCTCCTTGTCTTTATATCTCTATGAATAGTGATGGAAAGATTTCTTTATATTAGACACAATGACGTATTCCTCTGAAGAATCCAATAAGCTCTCTATGTATTTAATTATTTATGGTTTATTGCGACCAAAGGAAAAGAGGAAATATGAGGAGTAAGACACATGACGTCAGAAGAGTAGATAATGAGATTGACGTCAGAGACACAATCCCCTTGTGTATATATATTTATATACCTATATAGGTATATATATATATATATATATTAATATGACATCAGATGACTAGGTCATTCATTAATCCTCTTCAGAGAGGACTCATCGACTCCTCTCCAACCTACGGTTCCTCCGATGCCACGATAAAGTATTTAAAACATGAAATACCCTAATTATTCATTATTATTATTATTATTTATTCCCTTCATTACCTAATTGAAAAGACACCAAAATAATAAAAACTTTGAATGGTTCATATTCATTAAGGCTTTCTCTAAAACTTGCATACATTTCCATGCCCCTAAATCACCATCTGGCCATAAAACTCTAGGTATGTGCATATGAGGCTTTATTGAGTAATAAATTTATGAAGACAAGGGAGTTAGTATTATTAATTTAATCTACTTTGATGTATAAAATCAATTGAATAATGTGTAGGTATGTGACTGCTGAATAAGCAAAGGTATGCAATATCAATCTGTATTTGGAAGTCCCCCTCTTCTTGCTGCTCAACGGTGATTGGTTGTCTCCTATGGTCCCATTAGCCTAATACATTCGTTTGCAAGAGGTCAAAGATGGTTAATAAATAAATATAGTTATCATCTGGGATTGATTGAACATGATGACGTCAGAATGTAACAAATATAATGTTGATATATAGGTGAACATTTATTTGGGGCATGGCTTATCGTTTAGCCAGCTTGGAAAGAGAAAAAAACAGCTGCCGATTGATCTATACCTCGCTAGAAGTTTGTTAATCACAGCCTCTTCAAATTCACTATTAAGGTTATTTTATAAGCCCAAGGGACACGTATAATGTTCGACTTTTTTCGATTATATGTAAAAAAAAACGAATACTGTTATGGGCAGCTGTTATGAGTATAGTGGAATAATTAATTGTACGAGCTCATTTTCGAAGGAGGAAGCCTTTTACCTCATAATTATTTTCATGACTTGAGATCATCGCACTCCCTATTTATTAATTGGGAAATATACATTAGATATGAAGTCTCTCACTCTTAAGTTCTGTGTTTTTCTTTCCCAAGAATGGTGATCATACCAAATACCGATCGATATTCAGTGATATCCTAACTTACTTCGCCACCTCATATTCTCAATGAGTTTATATCTAAGAACAAAAGTGTTGGATGCAATGAAGTGATATAATAAGCTCTCACTCTTAAAAGTGCTTGAATTAAATGCCAATTACAATAGCATTGCACAAAACTCCTTTTCTTACATGATAAAAAAGAGTGAAATGGAGTAGAAGAAATCTTTTCATTTATGTACTTTATCCCTTTTTCCGCTTAGAATACAATTTGTTCAGTCAAGCATATAAGAAGCCATAATGATATTTAAGTCAATGCTACTAAATAAATAGATATCCTACTTTCACTATTAATTTGTGGATAAGGTGTTTAGGTCCCACTTCTTGTGATAGAGAGAAGATCTACGAGTAGGCCTGTATGAGCGCCTGGAAATCAGCAGGATAACAATCTGATACTTATTTCTACTAGAAACATATAGATATAAAGCTTATTGGATTATTTAGAGAAGTACGTCATTCTGCCCAATATAAACAGAACTTTCTAACTCAAGGATCAACTTACGATGGCGTAGATCACATTACTTTGTTTATATTGAGCATGTCGACAGCTGAACGATGTTTCTCTACTATTGAAGGGAATAAGCTCTCTTTATATCTCTATGCATAGAACATATGGATAGAAGTAAAGAAAAGATAAAAATTAAAAACAGTTTGGAATAATTGAATAAAGCATCACGTCACAATCAGCTGCAATTGAGGCTCAAAATCTAATCATAGATAAGAAATGCGTCCTTTTTAACACACATTGTATCTTCTCAGGAGCTGTGATCCCTTGAATGGATACACTAATATCACCTATTAATTTGGTGAATCAACTCTCATATTCAAAGAAATATTGCATTACTATTTTGTTACTTCTGACGATGAATGGGTCATATCCCTAAGACGTATATAAAAAAGAAACTGCATAAGTAGACTGAAAAATAGTTTTTTTTGTAAGCTCGTAATAATATCCACAATGTTATCCCCACATTAAGTAGAGTAGTAAATGCGATTAAATGAGCAAATAGTAGTAGGAGCATTTAGATTGGTATAATGTACGGCATTTGAAGGACTTAAAGAAAAATAAATAAAAAAGCCCTTCATTTTCCCAAAGTTTTCTCATAAATTATATGAGATTTATGCATATATGCAACGCAGTGTTCAAGTAAACAATACAAAACATACACTCTGGTTTTTGTATTGTTTTAACTCGTTCGTTTATGTGTCTCTGACACGATCTCACTTCAATGGCCCGCGCTCTCACTAGTGAGCACCAAGCATCGCGAGCCCTGGAGTCCCTATTTGAAGTGGACCTTTTAGCTAGATCCAGGAGAGCGCTTGTTTTCGGTGCAGGGGCCCACATCGGCGAAGGAGTGTCAAGAGCGGAGGCGTTTTTGCGTGTGGCGAGGTTGGACACTTGGTCAGTACTGCAAGGGACGGGAAACGATTTCAGGGGCCTGCTCCACGCCTGCAGCTCCCCCCAACCAGAGATGGCGCAACCAGCCCGAGGTTTCCGGTAATCATCCAGAGTCAAACTGTCTAGGGTTAGTAGACACCGGGTGCTCCCAGACCATAGTTAGAGCCGGTGCACGGAAGGGATGGCTCGTTCCGTCCGACAAAAGGATCGCGACAATGGATGGATCCCTCATCGAGTGTTTGGGAGAACAGACGTTAGGCTCACCGTCAGGGATCGAACACACAGCGTCCGAGCGATAGTAAGCTTCAACCTCATTAGTGGAGTGGACATCATCTTGGGCCACGACATCCTGAGAGGATACCGTATCCTCTTCGATCGGGAGAATTGGTACTTGGAGCCTGCGCGGAGGCAAGAAGAGAAGTCGAAGTGGTCAAGGGCGAGACGTCACTACAGTTTATTATGTAGATAAATAAAAATGAGGTATTCACATAAAACCCAAAGGCAAATGTGTCATAAAAACATAAAGAAACATTTTAATTTTTTTTACCGTTTTGGTTCGAACGAATTGCAGCTTCCGAATGGATATAAATAAGTATACTAGCGTATAAACTAGACTATTGAACCTAGGATCTTATCAATGAGGTAACCCATAGAGATATAAACATATATAGAGCTTATTCCCTCCAATTAGCAGAGAAACATCGTTCAGCTGTATTCTGAACAAAATGACGTAGTTCTCTTCCTCCAATAGCAGAGAAACATCGTCGTTCAGCTGTATTCTTGACACACTGACGTATTTCTCTTACGAATCCAATAAGCTCTCAATATCTTTATATCCTATGAGTAACCACAATTGACCATCTCCTCTTGGGGTTCAAACCTGCACCCCTATATTGAGAATTCAACACGCCTTAACGCACACGGCATTTGTACTCCCTTTTTGTGTATTATTGTTACTCATTTTATGTTCTGGAAGAGGATTTCATCAAACAGAATGATGGATCCATTGTTCTACTACGTTGAAATGTGACGAATATTATTGTTAGGATGACATGAGTTTCTCAGGGCCTTCATTTAATATTAAATTTTATTGTGGCATTTTTCCTTATACATATATTCAACTGAGAACTTCCAAAATTATGCATGGATTTATTTAGCATTTAGCATTTATTTACTATAGAAGTGATTATAATTTGGTATACGTCCGAAATTATTTTTCCTTTGCCTTTCTTTTTTTTTTACTTTTTTTTTTCTTGGCCCAATGGGCATATATTATCAACAGGTTCACTTTATACAATAAAGAGGTTCTTAAATTAACTTTTAAAGATAAAAAACATGTCAATCACAAAAATATTATCAAATAAGACATAGAATTATTTATCAAAAAAAAAAAGATAATTTATAAGTGTAATAAGATATTTGAGTGTAAAATAGCTACTGGGAGGATTCCTGACAGGTCGTTGTCGTTGATGGTACGCAATTTGTATATTATAAATTGGATTTTGGTGATGACGGCGTCGCATTTGGCATTCGAGGAAGTTGAGAGGAAGTCCTCTTCACTGATGGTGGTGTTAAAACTTCCTTCGATGATACGACGGACAGCTTGGTATGTTTTATTAGAGCTGGGCACTTCCATAATAAGTGATCCGTGGTTTCGGGCTGACCTTTGCAGAAGAAGCAATTTTGGCGTGTGTCGTTGAAAATTTTTGCAGCCACCTCTAACGAACCAGTGAGTACACGGTATTTAAACCATTTTTCCGACGATGTTAATAAATTGCTTCTTACTGCCGCAATACATTCACTTGTACTCCTCGCGATCCCGCGTCTTCTTAAATATCCTTCGTAAGGTGCTAGGGTAGGGGCAATAGATGATTTCTAAGCTCCTTGTTGATACGGTTGATAGTTTGAGACGATAAGGTAGGAGTGGCCGTTGAATTACGCTTGCCCTGCCAATTTGGTGTAACAAGAACTTATGAGCAAGTTTGTTAATTAATGAAGAAGAATTGATAACGTCGCCGGCTATTTGAGCGTTAGGGTTCTTGGAGTATGAGAGTTTTGACTCTCGACAACATCCTAAAAGCGACTCATATCTTTCGATTATGTCGTTTGAACCGTTGGAGAATTGTTGCATACGAGCCGATTGTTTTGAGACTATTTGTAAAAATTTTGATAGACCATTACAAGATGGTCGTCGTATTCGCTTTCGTAGATTTTTAAAAAGTGATTAAAGTGTTACTCCAAAATGATTTTTTCCATAACTTTCGTATCCAATAACTGTTAAGAGACTGCCACAAAATCTTGAAATTTATAACCCCAATCCTCCCACTTTTATTGGGTTATGAATTCGATTAAAGGATATGTTTTTCTTTTTGTTCAGTACAAGTAAAGACGTTTCAATAGTCATGATGTGTTCTAGTATAGCTGGTTAAAGGGGTGACTCGTAGTAGATGTATAACACTTGGGACGACGTAGGAATTCCATGCCTGAATTTGATTCCAAACATTTAAATTAAGATTGTTGAAGAAATAAAATTTACGTTTAGTTTCATTAAAATCATTACACAGTTCAGTATTGAGCTGTTTGGACCAATCCATGACCCGAGTATATTTAGATCGTCAGAGAGTTTTAGGAGTGGCCAGGCTTTTTATAATGCCTTTATAAGGCTTATCAGTTCCGTCTTCTCTATGTTCATCCTTAGCCCAGAACATCTTGAAAAATTGTCTAGAATGTTAAAAGTTCTTTTCATGGAAATAAGGGTTTGCAGCGGGTTGCCGGAATAAACCATTGTGAGGTCGTCGGCGTAGCACAAGCATTTTAGTGTCTCTGCAGACGAACAAAACCCGCGAATTTCTTCGTCGAAGTGTATTCTTTGCAGTAAATTATCGACGCATAGGACGAAAAGTATTCCACCATTGGGTCACCTTGTCGAACGCCTCTTTTGTTATGGAAATAAGACTTTCGGTTCCCATATTCAATTAAGGTTCTTGTTTTGGCAAGGGAGACACTAACCTCCGAATTATGAAATCTCCTCCAAACCCTTTGCTATAATGGTTTGGATTCTTTTTTCTTGATTAACGTGCAGTGGTTGCCATCAAGATAGCTCGTATCTCCTCCCTACAAACGATCGTATCACTTGCTAGTCTTTGTGCGATATAACTCCTACATACTTTCATGGGACGCGTTTTTTGGGGCACTTCGAAGATTGGAATTCAACCCGAAGAGAAGAATGCCACGAATAATATTAATATACTGGGAATCCCATTCGATATTTAAATATACAACTCCTTCAAGATGCTCAAAGTAGGAGAGTTTGCGAAAACATGATACTTCTATTGAAAAAAGTCCAAAGACGGATCCAAAATCCTGGATAGATTAAAGTCGTTAAAAGTCATTTTTAACTTTAGCCAAAAATTGATCCACTGGAACTCTTCAAAAACTATTGCAGAAACTGTTTATCAATACATACAACTGATCATATTCTGTGAAAATGTCTGTCTTTAAAAGAATCATATTGGACAGAATATCGCCGTGGGTCATTAAAAAACATAAAATTATTCTCTCCGCCTTCTAGCGCAATCCATGATGTACCGCGTGGCTTATAAAAGAAAACAATCGAAGACGCACACTTCTCAGAAATTATGCCCATTGCCTCCCTTTATTCCAAAGTCCTCCAATGACTATAAACAACACTTATAATAATTATAATGAGGTTTTAATTACCCATTAAAATCTTTTATTTCATTTCATTGTTTTAATATTTTATTACCCCATTGAAATAAATACTACTATTATATTTATGATTGTTATTTTTAATACCACGTGTATAAATATACGCCCCTTTGGCCCAGAAAAAGTCTGTTAGGATTATTATTATTATTATTAATAATAACTAGAGGCATATATACACTCAGAGAGTGCAAACCTCCGCCGTCATGAGCCTTCCGAGGCGGATTTTTCACGACTGGGGAGGCGTAGAGAGACGGGGGAGGGTTCCCCTAGACGGAAATTCCGAGAGGAAGACGCTCCCGGCACCCAATTTCACAGCACAGCGACATCTATTGGCAGAGTAGGCTAACTTGAAAAATTTATTAGTATTTAGCTCATTTTGCATCTTAATTCTGCACTCAGAGATGCCAAAATTTAATCACTTCTTCCTTTTGGCACTTCCAACAACTCCACAAAATTTCATCCAAACCCGTTCAGTACTTTTTGAGTTATCCTGCTGACAAACCAAACCAACAAACGCCAGTGAAACAATACCTCCTTCGGCGGAGGTAATAAAGTTTATGTTTTGATGTCACATTTTACCCCGTTGGGTGTCTCAACATAGAAGATGACAATGATAAGGAAAGGGTCATGAGGTGTGATCATATTATTTGTTGTGGCTTCTGTTTCAAAGCTGAAAAACATATATTATTACACTGCAATCTCATTGAATGACGAAAGCCCTGCTTTGCAAGGAAAGGCCAGGAATTTAGTACATTATCTTTAGTTCTATAACGGATCTGGCAAAGTTATAGATTCTCCTAGTGATATCTTTGTAGTATTCTAAAACAATATTATTTTATGTTTGTGAAAGCAGGAACTCCGAGTAGTCTACAATTGCGGAGTATGTACAATAATATTGGGTGTAATCTTTATAAAGTCTTGTAAGTGAGTACACTGAAGGCATAGTGTACTGAGTTTTTGTTCTTATCATAGGAGACCCCCAGCCTTTTTCAAGGAATTGAAAGCATTTCTTCCGCGCCTTGTGTTCCTTTCTTCTCCTTTTATTTTGTCTGTCAAGTAATGTCGTCAAATGTGGTCTTCGGTCCTTTCCCCATCACATAATTGACATTTGACAATTGATGTACGTACATATGTCTCCAATTTGTCTTCCTGGCATGATTGATGTCAACTTTCTCGAGAAAAGGGCTATTAATACATCAAGTTCAACTCACTTTGCAACGAAGCAATTTGCTTTTCATACTTCGTTGATCAAACATAAGATGATGCCTCTGTGATTAGATTTGAGATATACTTCTTCTGTACATACTTACTCTTCCGACACCCCCCCCTCTCAATTCAAGAGATCCTTTGAAGAATGAAAATTTGTGAATTTACTTGCATGAAGGGAGTACTCAAATAGATGCCCTACATACTTTTGATGTTTAACCAAATAAATATGTATGTTTTTTAAACATATACATGCCTTCACAATGACATTGAACGCTTTGAGGTTCTTATAGTACATAAATAATATGAATAGGAAAAATGACCGATAACATATGTTTTTCCGTTCTTGGTCTACGTCCGAAAGTCGGAATTAAGATCCATTTATCGCCAGATATGAGCAATCAAAAAAGAGAGTTCATTAGTCCCTTTAGTATGCACAGTTGTTAATAATATTGGAGAAGTCCAATGAAAGAGTTGGACAAAGACATGAGAAAATATAATGAATATTTTTAAGCATTAATTTCTGCTCTCGTAATTTTTTTTTCGGCCAAAAGGCAAGTTTTTTAATACTTTTTTTTCAATTCCATAATGGCGGAAGCATAGGGACTAAGAAACTATAGGCACACAGAATGACATTTTTTTAAATTGAATATTACTATGATTCAATGATGAACATCGAGCTTTGCATGACGAGGCGTCGAAACTGCTGCTTTAGATCATGGCATGTCATTTCTGCACTCTTAATTGATTTTATTCATCAACAACTGTGGGTGAAGTGATACTTTTATGCATAACATATTTTTTATTTTATTCTTCTTTTTTTTGCAAGCAATTACGTTTTAAAAATATCCTTTTTATATCCCTAAATATGGATCCGTTCTTTAACATATCCTACATTTTTTTTTTCGGTTAAAAACAACTTATTCTTTAATCTGTGTACAAAATACAGTGTATAAATAAAATACACTAAAATTGTATGCAGGAAACAGATTAAAACTATTCAGGGCAGTTGTGAAAATCCATACATAATGAACATAGTGTTCACATGTATTAAAAGGACGTATCATTTATTAAATTTGCTTACAAACACGTCTTTTACAAATTCTTATTATAGTTTTCATGTAATGCTTTGATCTTGCTGGCACATATATTTAATTATGTCACGTGACCATTTCCACATTGGCAATCCTAAATCCGGGCATGTTTTTATTATTATTATTTCAAAGACCAAATATCATATTATGTATAAGAGATAGAAATAGTATAAATTTAACTTTGTGAATATTCTTAAAACCTATAATGGTATTTAAGCCATACTTTAACTTTAGCTATAGTGTATATATATTTTTACATTATGACGTCACAATCATAAAAGTAAGGTCAATGAACAAATATGTAATAATAAATTTTTTATAAAGGAACATGCAAACCCCAATCTTTGTTTTTTCTTCGAGATACAGTTTATTTGATATTCTTTACAACAAAACATATACAAGGATTATATCAAAAGGTTGAATAGTGAAATTTATAAGAAACTAAATTGGGTAAGAGGCTCAAAGGCGCAAAGTAATGTAGAAGTATGAGAGCAAGTTGAAAGTTATAGTTTTTTCATGTCACTGTATTAACAACTTGTTTGCTGAAAAATTAATAAATAATCGAAAGAAGGGCTAACGTACATTGGAATTTGTAAATTGTGCCAAAAAATTAAGGACTATAAAACTTATGAATTCTAGTTTTAAAAAAATATATATATACATTGGAAAGCCTTTTGGTTTATTAAACCCAAAATTTAATGATCGATTTAAATAACATGAAAATAATACCTGCCTTATTACTTTAATGGGTCCAATTTGAGATACAACTCCATAAACTTTTATATTATTTGAAATATATATGTAGTTAATAAATATATATATATATAAGTTCAATTAATAAAATAATTATCTGACTCATCATGCCTCTCCCACAGAAAGAAACATGCCAATGTGTGACTAGAAAATGCATGACTTTAGCGATGATTTCAAAAAATCAGTTATGCTTTAATGGTATACCGACTATTTTATTCTTTTCGTATATGGGAATCAATGATATACCCACGATTATACAGGCTTGGGGATTGAAGTGTTTTTATCGGCAATCAATTGTTATAAGCAATATTATATCGCTGGTCGCAATATCACAAAAAGATTATAATCTTAATATAGCAAAACTCCCTGGCAAACTACGTTCGGATTATTTTCATTTAAACTAGCATTAAAATGACTGAAAGTGTTTTTCACAATTTATATAAAAGTATTATTATTTTTATAAATAGGCTGTATCTCAATCTGTTTTGTGATATCGTACATAATGCAACAAGAATATTTGCAAACTTTATAATATTTCTTAATTTGTTTTGATTGCATTTTAATTAACCGCATAGCTGACGACTAAGATCGCAGTGAATATCGATTAGTAATATTTGATCGGATCACATTTTTTATTCATCATTCAAAAGCTGGATATTTGATATATTCGACACAAGTAAAATTATTTTTTCTCTGAAGTTGGTCGAATTTGTATTATTAGCATCTAAACCTGTATAGATAGATGAACTATTCATCTTATTTAATGCTGAGTAACAGTAAAACCAGGAGGCTTTGACATATTTCGTCTTTCCAGTGAAGATGGAGTATATTATTTTGTTTCTTGAGTATTTAGTCCATTAAACCATTAGTACCTTCCTTTGTGCCTTTTAATGAAGGTAATGGAGTTTTTTATAATTATTTTTCACTTTTGAGAAAAAAACTACCATTTTTGGCGTTTATGTGTATAATATTAAGCTAACAATGGCTATTGTATTCTTTATTTTACTCATTATTTTTCAAGACGTAGATTTTCATCACCATAATTTACAATATATAACAATATTAAATGCGCTTACTTTATTATCTGATGTGAAAGTTGTTGAGAGAAAAACGTATCCATTCATAGTGGAGGAGGCTTTGTACGGTAGAAGTCGTAATCTGGCAAATAAACATTATTTTTAATACGGAAAATACAGTTGGTTTATTATATAAAAGTAAAAACAATATTTATACCTAGGCCTAGGCCCAAAGCAAAAAGCAAAGTAAAAAAATCATCATTGGCTTTGCTAAGTCACCCAAAAATTGAATGATTCTTAAAAGATACTATTTATATAAATGTGGACTGTATCTAAGTTTTTGGTTATATTTATATATATATATATATATATATATATATATATATATATATATAATATATATATATATAATATAACCAAAAACTTAGATACAGTCCACATTTATATAAATAATATCTTTTAAGAATCATGCAATTTTTGGTTGACTTAGCAAAGCCAATGAGTAGATTATTTTTCCGAAAATTGTCAAGGAAGAAAGATATTTTAGAAAAATGTTTCCCCACATAGTTCATTAGTTTAAAAAGAAGCCTTAAAATTAAAACTGCAAAGACAGACATCTGTTTTGAATTCATTATGGCTTTAAATACAATGGATCGTAATTTTTCGACTATATATATATATATATATATATATATATATATAGAGATATGTGTATATATTCATTCATAGTAGAATCATATTGAAGTTTATAAATGATTCATCATTTTTGATATATATGTGTTTTTGAGATAGAGAGAGAGACGGTTGCTCATAATATGCAGGATAATAAGAAGAAGGATTCCACCATCAAGCATACACACACACATACAAACTCATATAAATATGTACATATAGGCAATGCATATACGTAGTACCAAGACGGTAGATATAATAATAATTTATCAAACTCTATCGCTCTGTTTTTTATTCTAAATCAAGAAACATTAAAAAACATATTTTTAGATTATTATTATTATGATAATGATGATGAATCCAATAGCCTATGTCGATATTATATGAAAAATAAAATAATACTTGCTTACCAAATGTATAGAGACATATAAGAGATACATTAATTTATTATGTGAAATTGTTTTTAATAAACGATTTATTACTATTATAGTAAAAATTTATTAAATAATCATTACATTCACTGAAGTTGGTAATACCTCTGGATAAATATGTAAATTAATATTTTATATATATTTATATAATGATAGAAATGATAATATAGAAATGGTAAAACAAAGATGTTAGCTTTACAGATATTAGAGTCCTCTGCGGTGTAGACCGGATGGTATAGATCCAAGTTCTAATACACAATAACTCACGGTCAGAACAACTAGAATATATTACAATATTACTATAATCAGCCAAACATCCCCGGTCACCTGATACAAATATAAGCAATGCCCACACACACACAGGGGCCAGTGTACTATTAATATAGCCATCCAAATTGCCCTCCCTCAACAAGATCATCAACTGATAGGTCATAGGCATACCTTTTTGGGATGTTTGGGCGATAAAATAATAATATTAATATATTCTTGTATTACTGATCCCTTTTTTAATCCATAGATCTTGAGTCTGCATACATAATATATGAATTTCTCTTCCGACATTTTAAAGCATATATACATATATATTTTAAATTAAATTTTACCTATTTCTTTAGATAATTATTTATATCAAAATATGTTATTATTTATATATATATGTGTGTGTGTGTGTGTGATGCCCACCAATAGGTGCAGTCTTAGTAACTTACCTTTTACATATATAAACAAAGGAAGCTGTTGCAATAGAAGGATGCATACTTTGTGGTATGCTTATATGTAATTTTTTCTGGTTTCCTTTATTGACATTCTTGGATGTATTTTCTAATTTTTTAAAGAGATACAAAAAAACTAATTGATCGAAAAATTTAATTCATAATTTATACAAAAGCTCAAAATATTCACATCCAAATAAAATAATTTCAATGAATACAAATTTATTTTTTTCTTATTATTTTTTAAACATATATATATATATATATATATATATTATGTTATTGATTGTAGATTTCCAAAGATTGTTGAATTTTTACTTGTTGTATTCTCAACTTGTAATAAATGATGTCTCTGCGCTTCATCAGTTGTTGTCTTTATAACAAAGTCACTAATCAATTTTACTCCTCTTTCTAATACATCATTTGTGACTTTTACTGATTTTAATAATTCCAACACTTTTAGATGAGAGGAGTTATGGTCCCAAGTCTCGGCAGGAGTTGTTAGCCAATCACAATTTAGTCCCAAAGCATCAAGTAAAATGTGCGATTCAGGTCCGATAAGGTCTAAGAAGGTTGTTATCAAAGTAATGTCGGGAACCACTGGTTTTTCTTTCCTTTACCTCTTAGGCTGTTTTTGATAAATGAACTGCGACCTTTTCTTTAGCATTTTGGTCATACTTTCGTGTGAGCTAAACAATACTTCTGTTTCCAGGGTGAGGTACCAACAATGGTTCTTTAGTTTATTGAGAACATAAGTAGCTACTTCACTGTCTTGACGAAAATATTGAAGCATATTTTGAAAAGACGATCTCCGTTCTTTTGGAGCATCAACCGCTGAAGTAGAGGTTATCCAGTAGCTAGTGTAGAGCAAGGCCAAGAATCTCTTGAGTATGGAAGTATTGTAGTTGGAATACTGCAATTTTTCAGAGAACATATGCATCTTCATAGAGTAAATATTCCTTGCCATCCAACGTGCTTGGTGAACAGTGCCTGGTTTGGTCCAATGGATGCCTCAAAGAGATTTTGTCCCATGCAGTATCAGACACAACTATGCCACTTCTCTATAATCGGCTCTAGGACTGGTCCTTTCTAGGATTTATTTTTTTACAACTGTAATTGTATTCGTTTTTATTTCCTGCCATTCTTTCTCCACTTTGCCTATATTTTGGGGTTACTTTTATCAAATGAATTCCAATTATCTTTTACGTAGCTAAAATGTCGTTATTTGGAATTTCAATCTTGTCGAAAAGAGCCTCCCATACACCTCCAATTATAATTACGGAAATATGTTGGCTACTACCAAATAAATTTTCCAAGTTTTTCCTCTATTATTTATATATATACCTATATATAGAAAAAGTCAATTTATAATTTCTGAGTTATTAATATTGGTTTAGTGATACGTATTTAAATCATTCTGTCTATTTATTTTATTTTTTGCTTTATTTTTGCTCAGTCTTGTGTATATTGTCTTTAGTAGAGAAGGAGTAATACAACTTTGAACAAATTTTGAAAGGAGAAAAACATAGGCAAATGCCTAGTCCTTAAAAATTGGAAGAAGGCTCTCCTTTTACACAAATTAGGCAATTTATTTGGTAAATAATGTATACAAAAAAGTTTAACTTGCGTGCCAGAGGTTTATTATTCCGTTGGGGATTTTTGTGGTAAACTATCCAATCTGCATATATGTATTTACATACTAACCTAATTGGCCAACAGAGAAAATAATTTTGGATCCTGCAAATAGGATAACCATAAACATGGAGGTCTTTTAAGCAAATTGAATCCCTGTTTTTACACATTTTAGTAGAATTACTAGAAGGTTATTCACAGGCAAGCATGTTTTGATATATAAAAACGATTTCATTAATGTTTGTTCAATGCGGTCACCTTATAATGTATAAAGTTATATTATAACTACGGAAACAATTAGAGTTCACAGGATTCGTCCTCCCAAATAGAATATAATCAAGCACTGAATTTGTATTGTGTCGTGTTAGGAAGTGCTCCGAGTCGCTCCCCAGGATTTTATTAAATTTCTCAGGGATCAGCTGCCTTTGGAGATAATTTTTTATATCGACAGATAGCCTGGACTCTTGGCTGTGAGTACATAATACATTTTTTGCTCATTGTTCCTTTTTTTGGGAAGAAATTGGGCATTTCATTGACATTGGGAGTGATAAAAAATAGGATTCCTCCTTTTTTACTCTTCATCCCCCCCCCCTATCTCTCTCCCTCCCGTCTTTCTCCTTTTTTGCGGGAGCGTCAATAGAGTGAACACTTCTTCTTTTTTGTTGTTGTTCCTCGAAGTTTTGCTTCACGTTCTTCACCGTCTTTACGGGTTAATATTTTTAAGAACTTCATAATAATCTACTGTGCTAGGAGGATTCTTCTTCCTTCTCTTCAGAATATCACAGCTAAGCGTTAAAAAAGACGTTATACAACAATACTATGGGAAAAAGAGGAAGAAAATCCAGTAGCCATAACGAAGAAGATATCCAAGATGAGCTGTCTTTCTTGTCCCCTATTAAACGAGATAAAATAATGTCTCAAATAAAATCTCTTGTAATGGATGCAGTAATGGAGAGCACATCAATTATTATTAGAGATATGTCTGTACTTCGAGCTAAGATCGAGACAGCAAATACTGCAAAAGCACAAATGGAATCTTCTATTTTATCTCTCAATGAAAGGTGCACCAAGCTTGAAGGGGATGCGAATAATTATGTTCAAAAGCCCTGTACCATGTCCGACACAGCCATTGATGAACCCATGGGGCCCTCTGGTGATAACACAGAGAAAAAACTGTGTAGGTCAATGTGGGGAAAATCAACTTGCTCCGGCCCAAATAAATGCTCCAAAACACACTTGGACTTTTGTGGTGATCCGGCCTGTTTCGGTGATATCACAACTAGGAAGAAGTGTCTGAAGTGGCATGGTCATTTTCGAAATATGATGAAAAAACAAAAATGCCCCAAACAGGGAAACATCCAGGGGGGAGGCCCCGAACTCCTCCCCCTCCCCAAACCAACTCCGGGAGAGGTTGCCCCTCTCAGAATGTTTGGTCCCCTTACCTGGGGATCATGCAACGAAACAAGCAACAGCAACGGCTACCCCGACCCGAGCCCATTTACACCCAACAATTCTACAAACCGATTCGGCAGTCAATTCCCTTGCCGGCCGGATGGATGGATTCACCCATGGAGTCCATGCCGGGCCCAGCCACTTTGCCTTCAGGCGCGACAGCTACGTTCCCTACGGAGCCAATAATACACTCCCGCGTTCCCGCGGGACAAAACGTTTCCCTTCTCCTAGGACGAATCGCCAGGGAAATAGCAGACCTTACTGCAAGTCTCCAAGTCTGAAGATTTGTACCTGGAACGTCGCAGGGCTCAGCGGCACCAAAGAGCTCCACCTCGCCTACTTACTCGACAGGAAAGATATCGATATAGCTGTAATAACGGAAACTGAGCTAGCCTCGTCGAATGGTACCTTTATTACAAACGGATTTGTCACGTTCGAGCCTCTTGCAATGGAGTATAAAAGGATCCTCACTCTCGTGAAAACCGATCTCGCAATGCGTTATAACGCCAAGCTACGATCTGACCTCATGTCCTCGCACGTGCAAACAGTTTGGATCGAGTTGTCCCTCCCTAACCATAGCATCCTTGTCGGCGGCGTCTACAGGGAATGGACCTCTTCCAAGATCAAGTCATTTCTCAATGAGAAAGACCGTCTCGACGTCATCATCAACCAAGCAAGATCTGCGACAAGAATGTCTAAACGAGTTCTCATTCTTGGCGACTTTAATCTTGACACAATGAGATACAACGACAGGAGCTATTCAAGAAAGAACCTCTTGCAGATCCTAGGCGACGGCATGAAGGACGCAAGCCTCGACTATGCAACAACGGAGGCCACCTGGAAGTCTTACGGCAAGTTCAACGGCGAGCACCGCATCTCCTGCCTCGACCATGTCTACTTTGCAGGGTTGGACTGTAACGTCGAAGTTCTCAAGGACACGACCACTGATCATCGCCCTGTCCTCGCAAAGATCTTGGTGCCGAGTGGGAAGACTGGTACCAGGTCAATTGAACGAAGGAACTTCAAAGCAATTCAGCTTCAAGAACTGGAGGATGCCCTTCAAAAATGGCCGTGGACGACTATCTACAGCATCGAAGATGTTGACACAGTGCACCAGTTCCTCATCGATGGCATTACGGAGGCCCTCAACGAGGTAGCTCCCACTAAGACCATCAAAGTGAAGACAGGAAGGAGCTTATACCTGGCGTCAGACACCCTCGAACTCATGAGAAAGAGAGACAGAGCCTCTGGGAGCGAATACCGTCGGATCCGCAACCAAGTCTCATCCTTGGTTAAACGGGACCGGATTTGCACGAATATGGGCGAACTTCGAAAGAGTCCCAATGACCCTAAGGTACTATGGCGCCTTGCAAACGAGGCCATTGGCAAATCAAGCGTCTCCCTCCCGGCTTCGCTCGAGGTGAATGGAATCTCTACGATGGACAATGCAGAGACTGCGACTGCCGTAAATAAGTTTTATATAGATAAAGTTATTAAACTGCGGCACGGCCTCCCCTCGTTGAAACCCCCACCGTCATCGTGGCCCAAGTCATCTGCACCATTCTCCTTCTCCTTTGCAAGCGCTGGTAAGATTGCTAAGGTCGTCAAAGCCATGAGGGCCACCGAAGCCTTGGGCGTCGACGGGATCCCCGTCTCCGTCCTCAAGAAAGGCATTGAGGTGCTTGCCGGACCAATATCGCACCTTGTAAACCGATCTTTGGCGTCCGGAACAGTTCCCACGGCTCTCAAATTGTCGAACGTTTTACCCATTTATAAGGGCAAGGGCAAGTCTGCTGCTGATCCTGCATCATACAGACCCGTCTGCATCCTGCCGGCACTCTCCAAGATACTAGAGACCGTCGTAAAGACCGACTTCGAGATCCATCTGGCCAAGACGGAGGCTCTTCCGAACACCCAGTTCGGATTCAGGAGGGGCCGCTCGACCACAACTGCGTTGGCCACTGCCCATGCAAAGTGGTTGAAAGCCAAGCAGAGAGGGAAGGTTGTAGGGGTCCTCGGCTTTGACCTCTCAGCTGCTTTCGACACAGTTGACCAGCTACAGTTGTTGCCGAAGCTGAAGAAGCTTGGGATCGAGGGCATGCAACTGGAGTGGTTCAAGTCATACCTCTCTGGCGGATCACAGCGTGTGGTGTGGAATGGCGCCGAGTCCGACTTCCTGAACGTAAAGTATGGTGTGAGGCAAGGTTCCATCCTAGGTCCGATCCTCTACCTTGTCCTGGTTGCGGACGTCACCTCCTGCGTTGGCATTGGAGACGAGGAAAATAGCAGTTACGCGGACGATTTCTTCCTATGGGCTGTCGGTGATTCCCTTGAGGAAGTTGGGCTCTTGTTAGAGACGAAGGCGGATGCCTTCTCTAAATATGCAGGGGGGAATGGTCTCGTCCTTAACGCCGCCAAGACCCAATTCATGATTGGGGGCAAAGCCAAGAAAAAAGACACTTCAGCCTTCACCATCAGGGTTGGGGGCGTCGAGTTGCACCCATCCGATGAGATTGAGTTCCTTGGGGTCAAGTTCGACTCAGACTTCACCACCGCACCCCACAATGCCTACGTGGTAAAGGCAGCAAAACAACGGGCAGCACTCATCTCAAGGTTGGCCGTTCATATTCCGAGAGGAAAATACCTTCGGCAACTGGCCAGGGGGCTTATGATTGGTAAGCTCTCGTATGCAGCCGCGGTCGTGACGACACCTAGGTTTGATAAGAATAAGGAGCCGGATGCCGCACACAGGGCCGTCCAGGTCGCCATCAATGACGTGGCAAGGAGCATCGCCGGTTGCAGGAGACGGGACCACATTCGGATCGAGGATCTCCTTAGTATTGCAAAAATTCCCTCCCTCAACGAGATAACCGTCATGGCTGTGGCAGTAGAGACTTGGAAGTGCTTCCACTCCAACGATGGGGGATGTGGTGCCAGAAACCCCATTGGCGATCTCGTCTTCCCAACCCCAAAGAGACCGACGAGGTCTACGACTTCGGTGGCGTGTCCATTAAGGGGCGGCACAGACACATTTGCGTCCCACGCAGTGTCTGTGTGGAACAATTTTGAGTCCCTGAGGTCGGCCAGGACACTAGCTGCGGCAAGGGACGTAGCCAGGACCATTGGCCGCAGTACCCCAATTTAGGGGGATTTATTTATTTATTTTAGTATTTTTAATTTTATACGTGTTTTTAATGTTTATATATATATGTGTATGTGTTCATACACAGGAATATGTGTTTTTATATTTTTATATTTTATATTATTATATCTAAAACGGACCAGCAAAAAGCTGATAATTTAAATCAAATAAAGGATTACACACACTTAATAATGACGCAATAGTAACAATAGTTAATTGATTTTGTTTGTTTTTTCTCTACATGTAAGGAACATTTTGATGATGTTTATACATTTGTTTTTTCACTTGGGCTTATAAGATAATATTATTATTAAAACATAGAGATAAAAAGATATAGAGAGCTTATTCCCTTCATCTGTATTTTTGTGTCCAATATAAACAAAGTAATTTGTACTACGTCATTGTAAGCTGATCATAGAGATAGAATCTATATCTATGATCAGCTTACAATGACGTTGATCAAATTACTTTGTTTATATTGGACATAAAAATACAGCTGAACGATTTTCCTCTGCTATTGAAAGGAAAAGGCTCTCTATATATTATATCTCTATGTATTAAAAGCGCAGAGGTTTGTGATTAAAATTTATTTTGCTGCATATTTTTTTCTATGTTAATATGTAAAGGGTTTTTTAAAAGTTACGCTTTCATTTTATGTTGATAGGTGGCAAGAAATGTGCCATATTTGTTCATGTTTCTTTGACAGTTGTGCCCAGAAATTATTGTAGTTTCATCATGGTGCAATACACACTCAAGAAAGGCTTGTAAATTATTGAAATTTATTATAAAAGATGCGAGTTCTTTGACCCAAACTTTAACGTCAACTTATGGTCAATGTAATCAACCATCAAATTCAAGAATTCAAGGTTTGGTGGAAAAAATAAATACAAATACATAATGCTCCTGTATTAAGGAGACAAAGAAATGCACAAAGTGTAAACAAATCCATTCAAGATTAACTTAATTTGTCTCCTATGCAGCGTTTTCAATCGTTGTATATGTTTGTGAAAGTAGTCGAAAAATTAAGTTCAACAATTGGATCTCGTGAAAAACATGTGCATGATGATCATTTCAGTGATATTCGTATTCCATTTATAAATTAACTTGAGGGTATTTTAACGGCAAATAACCGTTTTCGTTTTACTTATAGTTTTAAATGTGAGCGCGTTTAATAAAAATCCATTATATGTCAATCGATAGTTTTTTATCTCATGTCGATGATATGGTAAATCATACCACGTAAAAACATATATCAACTAAAGTATAAGAACACACAACCATACAATGGAGTATCTCTGCATTTACAGATATATTGAGTGCTTTTTTCAATGGATCATCAACTAATATACATAATAATAATAATATTGCTTTTGGAGAAAATTCTACTTTCCTCTTTCAAATGCGTGTTGTTTTATATTCTCATTGTTGTTTGCCGTTTTCTTTGAATGAGCTTTTTATGATGCATGTTATTTATTTTTTCTAGGCGCTTCAGCTACACTATTTGAAAAGTCCATTTCTATTGTATTCAAGTCATTGGGATTGGGCCTTGGACAAGCCTAATTCTTGGTCTTATGTTCTTCAAAAAGAAAGGCATCGTGTTTTTCGACGTTATTTTTTGAATGTTTGATTTCTGATTATTGGGCGGTAAAATACAGTCAACTTATGACTTAAAAAACGTCATCCTTTTATGTACCTAGATACATGATGCAGATAACACAATGTAACAAATTTTCACAATTGTTCTGTATCTGGGTTGAAAGTTTTTTATGCGTTATGTTAAAACAAATAGATAATAACTTATCTTCTGCACAAAACTTTGCTTTTGCAATCAGGACATTAATATTTTGAAATGTATCTGTTTTCGAGAAAATTATCGATGCGTATTCAATACTTATCAGTGTTTTAGAATATTCCTGAACAACTAAAAATGTCCAGAAGCTTCTAGAAATATCCAGAATGATCTAGAACGTTCAAGAAACTTTTAGAACGTTCTGGGACTATCCTTATAATGGTCATACAAGGTGACTCGAACCAACATCTCGATTTATGTTATTGCTGAGTGAGAGAATAACAAATCAAGGCTAAGAACAACTATTTGGTTTAGATGGCATTAAGAAGTTGCTTACACCCAGCAGATACATTTTGCTACATGTGTGGACAATTTATAAAGACAAGAGCGAAAAAGGTTTCCTTGAAATCATGTTATAAGATATGCAAGGCCTAAAAAAGCATCGGGCTGTCGGGGATCAAGACAATTCCTGGGCACCTCATTGCGAATACTGCAAAAAAACTCTTGAAGGTTAGGTAAAGAATAGTTACTTGTTTAGATGGCAATGCTTCAATTTGTTGAACTTAAGTGATTTTGATCAAGTACAATATGTTTTTCCAAAGCTGTCCGAGGTCAAAGCTGGTATCTTGTTCGGACTACAGATCAAGATGATCATAGAATGGGAGGAATTCCCCAAACTTCTGAACAAAAAGGATAAAGTGGCTTGGAACAGTTTCCTTGCAGTTGTTCGTAGCTTCTTGGGTAATCACAAGGCTGAATGTTGTCGTTTTTTCTCATAGCCTTTAGATACAAGCAGTTGAAATCTAACACTTAGAAATCAGGAACAAAATTTTATGTCATAGTGTTATTGGCTCGGAATATGGTGTTATGAGCGCTTATTTTATGTGGGTTGAATGACCATGCCAGATTTGATATATATCAAATCATTTTTTCTATCAGCTCTCTGAGAATTTTGGTCTTGATCCGTCATTATATTCTTACTTTTTTATTCTGCTCAATAAATATTTGGTACCTTACCAAGATTCAGGAAGCACATCCATGCTGAATGTAAGGTCTACTGAACGTAGATCTTATAATGCATTTTGATTTTCCTTAATGTACAACACTTTTCAATTTGTTTTTACATATAAATGCAACGCCTTCCGTTTACTAAAAAGATATGTTTGCTCTAATGGAGGATTTTCTAAATAACAAAATCATTCAACACCTAAACATGTTTTCGAGAAAATAAAATCAATTTCAAAATAATAGATAAACAAATAAGCTTCAAAGATAGCTTTCACTTAGTGCATTGATTATGTAATATATATGTCAGTTAAAAAATACTTTAAAAAATACAAAGAGGAAATGGAACAACAACAACTGTTACAACATAAATATATATATATATATATATATATATATATATATATATATATATATATATATTAGGGTTGTTCTTATTTTTCAAAAGTTTGAAATGTTAGCAACATTGTGGATTTTCTGTTTCTTGGTGATAAAAGAAGACGACATACAAAGTTTGAACAAAATCGGTCAACATTACGAGGTCGCACAACGAGGTCAAAGTTTTAAAAATTTAGTAAAAATATAGTTTTTCGCAAATTTCTTCGAAATGGTGGACGTTACAGACTTCAATAATAATTATTAATTTAAAGGAAATCTAATTTACTACCAGACGTATGTTTGATGTTTTTTAATAAAACAAAGTTTTCAGTAAAAACAAAGAAAAAATTGGAGTGATTTACCTGGATAGAAAGAGAAGGGAGAGAGTATTTTGCCTCACTTCTCTCCCTTCTTTTTTTCTTTCTATCCAGCTAACAGTAACAGCAGTTACCAAGTGGTAATTGTATATTCTCATATCAAAAGATCAATTTTTTGGGAAGAGTACGTGCAAAAATGTATTTGCTTATATCTCTTAAAATATAGCGATTTTTAGAACACCAAACATATCAAATGAAAGCTTGGTTAACCAGCTTTAATATTTTGGTATACTAAATCATGTCAATTTAATAAGTAGAGAGTTATATATACATTAAAAAAGCCTATCTCGCGTACAAAATGACGCATATAATGGATTATAAATGCGTCAGAGACAAAGTAAAATTTTGAGAGGATACCTTGACGCAAATCTAAAAAACACATTATTATTATTTTTTTCATAATCGATTTCTTATAGGTCAATACAGGCTCTGAATCATATGATGTAAACTCAGATTGTACTGAATTCTGAATTGATAGAATGCAACCAAGGTCATTTTTGGATTTATCATCCAAAGGTTTACTAAACTTAAAAGTACTATTTTACTCTGAAGCGAACAAGTCATCTTCTACAGGCGAGTGAAGTTAATTGATACAAAAAAGCTATGAAATATGCTAACAATACACACTCCATTTTTTTCTTTTTTTACTGAAAACTTTGTTTTAATAAAAAACATCAAACATACGTCTGGTAGTAAATTAGATTTTCTTTAAATTAATAATTATTATTGAAGTCTGTAACGTCCACCAATTTAAAGAAATTTGCGGAAAACTATATTTTTACTAAATTTTTAAAACTTTGACCTCGTTGCGCGACCTCGTAATGTTGACCGATTTTGTTCAAACTTTGTATGTCGTCTTCTTTTATCACCAAGAAACAGAAAATTCACAATGTTGCTAACATTTCAAACATTTGAAAAATAAGAACAACCCTAATATATATATATATATATATGTGTGTATATATATATATATACTCGTATATTTGGCCGCCTACGGTGCCCATATGTTTGCCTTCGGGTATGGGTAGGTTTTGGAGCTAGAGTCCCAATATTAGCCATATTCATTAAAACGCATTAAAACAATATGGGATTTGGTTGTTCTAAAAATTTATATGAAGTTTGGCCATGTTTTAACCACAAAAGGAATTTGTTTTATTTACAATGGTCCTGATAGCACGGAAATAAGTTTTATTGTAACTAAAATACAGATTTTACTTTATAAATTAAGAAGCACAAAATCCCCCCTATCGAAAAATGTTTTTAAATATGCAAATAGAATTGTTGATGATGTTTGATTTTGTTTTGTTTAATATTGGTTGTGTTAAATTTTATGTTTGTTATGTAGTAAATAATTTTTTTGATGTTTGGTAACACTCAAGAATAAATGTTGTACGAATGTACAAAAAAAATACTAGCCATATTCAATTTGGCTGTCAACAAACGAGAACCTGTAGCCTCTGACATTTCATTATTCCTAAAAAGGTGAAGAATTATGTAAAGGAAAGCAATAAGCTAAAATCATTAAAAGCATCTTACTTGCCTAGATTCTTTCTTTTGCTTGGCATCATTTGCAAGAAGTTCATCTGGATCTTGGGATTTTCGCCATTCAGCTTTCTTCTAGCGAGGTGTCTTTGCACTATAAGTTGATTTACGGCTTTTCTTAGGCTTTATGAATTCAGTTTCATAAAAACTTAAATATAACACATCTTTACACCAAAAAATCAAAATTCCATATGAAAAAAAAATAACCCTATGTGTTTGACAGAAAAAAATTAAAACTTTTGTCAACAAAAAGTAACAATTATATATATATATATATATATATGTGTATATTGTGTACGTCGTATATATTAAATAATGAAATAAAGACCTTGCTGAAGAGAAAAAAAAATTGTGTTTTTCCAGCAAATGTCTTCAATAATATTTTTTTCATTTATGGTATCATTACTTTGCAAATAGTTTTAAAACCTTTGCCTTGGCCCAAGGAGTCCAAATCTGTGCTTAGATTTGAAATATATTGATAGGAACGGGGTCAAAAAATTGATCAAACACACAAACGGAGATAAAATGCTAGGTAGGTAGTAAAATCAGAAAAGGTGATTTTTCTGGTTCATTTCTGGTCCCATCACTTTGCTGCAAATACTTTTATTAGGTTTGCCTTGACCCAAGGATTCCATAAGTACCTTCAAAGTTCAAATCTGACCATAAATGTGGGAGGAGATAGCTTGCGGACATACAGACGGACGGACGGAAGGAGATGGTGAATTATTATTGTTATTATTTTTATCATATATATATATATATATATCAGAAAACGACCGGGACACTTTTTTTAGCCGGGACCCAGGCCGGTTCGGGACTTAAATTTTTCAAGCCAGGCCGGGCTGGGCCAAAACCGGGCCGGGACTTTAATATACTTTCGTTTTTTTAGAAAAGAATTTTCCTAAAAGAAAAGTAACGCCGATTTGTTTTAGAAAATAATTTCCTAACAAAAAAAGTGACTACGGTTTTTAGAAAATATTAACCTTGATGAATTTAAAAAGAATTTTGAATTTTATTTTAAAAGTTCGTTTCTAAAAAAAACGTCGACATTTTTAGAATGAGTAACGAACGAAAATATTAAAGTCCGGCTAGGTGATTTTAGACACCGGGCCAGGCCGGGATACTCTTAAAACAGCCGGGTACCCTGTCGTTTCCTGATACATATATATATATATATACTGTAGGTATATTCATATAATTTCTTTTAAAAAGTAAAAATAGTAAGAAAGTCTTAAGGAATTGTTCAGGAAAGGAAACTCAATATGTCTTATTTCTTTTGAGCATTGCTTAAAAAGAGAAAATACTTTTATTCGAATATATGTTTAAAAACACAGTATATTATTAATCTATTAAAAACAAGAAAAACTAGAGGTACATGGAAAGAAAAAGAAAGTGACGTCATCAAATAGGAGAGCACAGCACAGCGACATCTATTGGCAGTATAGGCTAACTTGAAATATTTATTAGTATTTAGCTCATTTTGCATCTTAAAAAAGCACTCAGAGATGCCAAAATCTAATTACTTGTTTCTTTTGGCATTTCCAACAACTCCACAAAGTTTCATCCGAATCCGTTCCGCACTTTTTGAGTTATCCTGCTGACAAACAAACCAACCAACCAACAAACCAACGCCAGTGAAAACAATAGCTCCTTCGGCGGAGGTAATTATGAATATCAACTTTAGCAGAAAGTTAAAAAAATTGTATATATATAGTTACTTTGGACACAATAAAGAAATGTTATGTTTAAGTGTCTGATATTATGTATATAGATTAATTGGTAATATAGGCATCAAAGCTTAAGACTTTAAATATTTAGTTTCAGCAAAGGTTGCATCTTGTAAAAGGAAATGACAGTAGATACATAGTTTAATCATTCAATAATCCATAACGAAGCAAACTTTTTAGTTTATGAATCATTACGAAAAAAAGTATGAGGATCAAAAATAAACAAATTGTTATGGCATTTAAAAACATAGTGTTGTCATTGTTGCGACAGTAACTGAGAGTAAAGTCTTCCTGCGCCAACCATTTTTCAAGCAACAGCGTCTACTGTGACCATCAATGACCACAGAAAAGAAAATGAGTCCGTTTATTTTCCAAAATGGGGGGATCCAAGCCACCACGAATGAGCCCTTCGGTTCTGCTGGTCGGTCTAACTGAGTATTGGGGCCTCATCCTCCATTAGAAAAGGTCCGGAGCCCATATAACAACATATGATTATTACAATTTAAACACTCAAATCAATATTTACAAACTGAAAGTAGCCTTTTGTGATACAAGTTCAATTAATTTTATATAAATTGAAATGCTGTAATTTCCACTCATAGAAAATATTGTGCAGTTACTCAACTATACACTCATTATATACAATCATCAAAATTTATTCTTGCAACCTCGAGGGGCATTGGTTAAAGTGGTAGTAGCATTTTCCTCAGTTTCGCAATTTATATTCACAATTATATGCTCTATTATGTCATTTATGTTCCTAGTTATTTATTTCTAAGCATACAAGCAAGGAGGGAAATTATGAAGGCAAATAAAAGGAATTATGTAAATATAAAGTATATTAGTTAGTTAATTGTAATTAAGAACACTTATAAAGCGGAGAATGTTACCATGAGCAGCATTGTGAGAAGAATGCATTTATTATTATAAGGCATGTTCGGAAGAAAATAAATTAGATCTAAGGTTCCATCTGCCAAATTCCCGACTGGAGTTTACTTTAGTTTGGAGCAATAAGGAGAAAAAAAAACAGATGAATGTTAATATTTACACATGGCAACTCCCAAAATGCTTTCGAGTCCAATTGAGCTGATTTGTACTAAATCAAGGCCACAGAAAAAGGAATATGATATGTATACCCATTTATTGACTCTCATTTTAAGATATGTGTCAGCTAATGAGCACAAAATGCAAGCAAAAAGATAACAACTAGTAGCCAGGCTATAAATCATCCAAATTATTTAATTTGTTTCGGTAATTTTGTCTTTTGATGTTGGAGAGCCTGTTTTTCTATCAATATAATAATTATTATTATTATCGTTTTGTGAAAAAATCAGTTATTTAAAAAAAACGTAACTCTAACAAGAGCGACAGCCAACAAAATTCGATATGGTAGATGAATTTAACGGGAAAAAAACTTGCTAGGAATTGGCTAATATGGTTTCAGAAGCCCACGGCTTTTGAAAATGTATTGGCCAGTGTTATCAGACCGCTTTGAAGAGAAATCTCTACGGCACAAAAGCTTCTTAATCAGTCACAACTCTCTCCCTTTCACTAATAATATTATTCTATAAGCGGATGAGGAAAACCAATGTTTTAATTAATTAAAGTTTCTTTACAAATAGAATGAAAAACATCAATCTATCAGCTATTATTGTTATAAGTATTGCCTTTTATTGCTGAGTTTATATTTTCTGCATGAAAAGCCTTGGTGGAGAGTTGCCCTGTTGTGTCCAAAGTTGTTGTTGTTATTGTTTTTGCCTAATTGGTTCGATAGAATTGCATCCGACAGGATATAAATAAGCATTATAGCATTGAATTAGTCTATCGAACTAGGATCTTATCAATAAGGTAGACCAGAAATGACCATCCCCTCTCGGGATGGTTCGAACCTGCGCCCCCAACATTGAGAGTTGAACACGCCTTAACGCACACGGCTATCACGCTCCCCTTCCAGAGTAGCCTTTTTCAGGACTCGTGGACTAGAAGAAATCTCTGTTTTCTCATTATATATATATATTAGGGCTGTTCTTATTTTTCAAATGTTTGAAATGTTAGCAACGTTGTAGATTTTCTGTTTCTTGGTGATAAAAGAGACGACATACAAAGTTTGAACAAAATCGGTCAACATTACGAGGTCGCGCAACGAGGTCAAAGTTTTAAATTTAGTAAAAATATAGTTTTCCGCAAATTTCTTCAAAATGGTGGACGTTACAGACTTCAATAATAATTATTAATTTAAAGGAAATCTAATTTACTACCAGACGTATTTTGATGTTTTTTAGTAAAACAAAGTTTTTGTAAAAACAAAGAAAAAATGGAGTGTGTAATGTTAGCATATTTTATAGCTTTTTTGTATCAATTAACTTCACTCGCCTGTAGAAGATGACTTGGTCGCTTCAGAGTAAAATAGTATTTTAAGTTTAGTAAACCTTTGAATGATAAATCCAAAAATGACCTTGGTTGCATTATATCAATTATAATTCAGTACAATCTGAGTTTACATAATTTGATTCAGAGCCTGTATTGACCTATAAGAAATCGATTATGAAAAAAATAATAATAATGTGTTTTTTAGATTTGCGTCAAGGTATCCTCTCAAATTTTACTTTGTCTCTGATACATGTATAATCCATTATATGCGTCTTTTTGTACTTGAAATATGTTTTTGTATGTACATATAACTCTCACTTATTAAATTGACACGATTTAGTATATCAAAATATTAAAGTGGTTTACCAAGCTTTCATTTGATATGTTTGGTGTTAAAAAATGCTGTACTTTAAGAGAAATAATCAAATACATTTTTGCACGTACTCTATCAAAAAAAATTGATCTTCTGATATGAGAATATACAATTACCGCTTGGTAACCACTGTTACCAGAGAAAGAAAAAAGAGGAGCGAGAGAAGTAAGGCAAAATGCTCTCTCGCTCCTCTTTTTTCTTTCTCTTTCTATCCAGGTAACAGTGGTTACCAAGCGGTAATTGTATATTCTAATATCAAAAGATCAATTTTTTAATGTACATATAACTCTCCACTTATTAAATTGACATGATTTAGTATACCAAAATATTAAATATATATATAAATTTAAGGTGGGGCGCTTTGCAACCGACGAACTCGTCAGGTATTATTAAATGATGGTGATCATGATATCTGGGTAGTTCATTCTTCTGCCCACATCATAAAGGGCATCAGGGACTTTGAGAGGACAATAGTATTTTCCTGAATAGGGCATCTTTGATCATCTTCCTCTGTCATTGCAAAAAAATCCTTACTCTCCTTTTTTAAGTTCTGTATTCCAATTGTAACTGGGGATACAAAATAATATAGGCGGTAGAATTGTTTTAAAATAACACATAAATAATTATAATGCTATAATGCTTATTTTATATCCTATCGGATGCAATGCGATCGAACCATATAGGCAAAAAAAACAAAAAAAAAAAAAAAATATAGTTTAAATTAGAACTACCTGTATATATTACTACAGTAATATAGGCGGTAGTAGAATTGTGTAAAAATAATACATAAATAAAACATTATAGTTTTAAAATTAGACTACCTGTCAAAAGATCTAGTAGTGGGGCGGTTTAGCTCAAAATTTCAAGAGGATTGTGCATTTTGTGATACAAGTATAAAATTTGGCACAAATGTACATTGATATATAGCGAACATTTTCAGATATTGAGCCACTCAGAATTCTCCCTTCATGTCCACCATATTGGAATTAAAAATGGCCGCCATCTGAAATCTATATTTTCAATTATCTTTGGGTCTAATGCTGCTATTGACTCGATCTTGTGTCTAAAGTATTTTTGGGGGGCAAGAAATCTAATGGAAACAATCTGCATTGCATATTTTGTACCAATGAGCCGCCATTTTGGATTTTAAATGGCCGTAATTGAAATTTACATTTTCGATTATCTTTGGGTCTAATACTGCTAATGACTCGATTCTGGTGTCTAAATGTATGTTTGGGGGGCAAGGAATATAATAGTAACTATGCATGATAATATCAATTTTCAAAATGACATCTTTATTACAGTACTTCACTTAAGTCATGAGAGATGAACATTCAACATCTGCATTTTACATACTTTGAATTTGGACATAAACAGTGTCATGTTAACCAGTTCAGCACTGCCACAAGTAAATGCATTTTGTGGACTCCTCTTCATGTGCAATTCCCTTACACACACAGAGGGCTGTGCACTTGAGGGCAGCCTTCTTGCACTTGCAGCGTCTCACACACCCTTTCTGGCACTTCCAAGAAACCAGCTCGATGCAGGTGTGAGCTGCCTCAGGTAGCCTGGTACAGAATGATGGTATTGTCCTCCAGTCATTGACCAACCCCAGTTTTGATGTTGTTGAACTGGGGTTATGGTCTATGTTGTCTACAGCGGCAGTTGTAAACACTTCGCCACGCAAATTTAGAGGGCAGACCACTTGTTCTCTGTAAAACTGTTTGCAGACACGGTTGCCCATCTGTGCTGAGAGCTGGAGCACTCTGTCATGCGAGATGCTTAAGCCAAGGTGTGAAAGTCTGTTGACTAATTCTTTCTTGCGTGTATGTTCATGAAACATCATCCCTATGTATGTTGGAAGTGGGGTCTCTTGTGAAACACTGTGTCTGACACAGGTGGACGATGTCGTGCCACGAGTTCGCTTGTGTTTGACGCTGTTGAACTTCAGTATCTGGGTAGCAGTAATTGCTGCAGGGTTTTGTCTTTCGTCTGGTCCTTGATGCTGGGTCCCTCGAGAATCATGTTGACTAGTGCAAGCAGCAACGGTGGAACAGATTCTTCTTGACACCCTTCAGGGAATCCTGTAAAGGGATTGGCTTCTCCGAATATATGACGGCGAACAATGTGTGCAACACGTGCAAGATGGACTGCATCACTATCACTTTCCAGTTCGCAAGCTTTGTAAAGAGCCAGATCTCTTCAAATGCCATCAATATGTCTCTCCCCTTGGTGTGTGCTCACATGTCAGGAAACTGAGATACCAGCCTTGTTTTAGTCGTGTGGAGTGGACTCTTGTATCGAGCTGCACTCCAAGCTACTCCATTCTCGACTGATATAGGTGGACAAGATGGGCCAATCTAAATACTGGTGCTGTCTCTTATCTTGTCTTGTTTCTTCAATGTAGAGGACGAGTTCAGCGAAGACTACTGCCGACATCGATCTCTCTTGGTCTGAGTCCTGTGGTCCTGTTGATTGGTGAGTTCTTGCGCAGTTGTAAAGTCCTATCAAGCACTGCAGGTGATACTGGGCGTCCAACGCGACCATGTCACCACCACTGAGACGGCCATGCAGTTCTGTATCACCAAGAAGGTTTGCACAGGCACGGACCCGTCTGTCAATTTCAAATATTGCAGCCTTCCGAAGACTATAAGTTCTGGCAGGTTGTCCGTAGAAGAAACAAGTTTCTAGACCTTTCTCTTTACTCAAACGTGAATGCGCCCTGGTGCGTTTGCATAAAGATGGTTCCTCATTGCTCTGACCTTCTTTCTTGAGAGTCTCTTCTGTGCTCTCTGTAGTTTGGTGTTGTTGTACTGGAGCTTGCACGTATGGTGATATTGTGCCCATGTGCAACCATGGTAGCTTCAATGCCATGGCCATCATCAAGTCTGTCCAATTTGAGGGATCCTGGAAGCTGGAAGCTTTCCAGGTTCATTGAATTTTATCAAGTTCTCTGCAAGTGAACTGTATCCACTACCAATGTCTTTTCTTTTAGATTGTTCAGGTTTGGTCAATGTCTCAATCTTGTCCTCTTGACATATGATGCATAAACTCCAGTCAGTAGTGGTGAGGTGTTGTGAAGTTGTTGAAGTTCGCTCAGCATGAGCTAGTGTGAACCGCTTGGACATGGTGATCGAACTGTCTTCAGAAGAACATCCAGCACGATTAACCTGAAAATAATTATCATAAATGCCACGAAAACTGCTACTCATATAACAGGCTAACAGTTAGCTATATGATCTAAGCTAGCTACTTCTCACCACATATCACTAACAAAGTTACTTTCAAAATATAGATTTGCAAATAAAACGAATTATTTACAGTTTTAGGGTGGTCACCCCACATGATATCAAAATGTGACGTATATACTGCAGCAGTTAGAAAGAGGATTTATTTGTAAAGGAGAGAGAGACTACTGACCTGCAGGTTGTATGGAGTAACTGGCTGATGCAACTTTGAGATGATTGTCAATATAAAAGTCTCTCAATTGTATTTTTTTCATGGTCACCCCAGATGATAATTTAGACAATGAACATATTCGGACAAGATTAGTTTGTGTATTATGATTTAAATGTGTGTACAAAGGTTCCATAACTTTGTCAATAAATCTAAAACAAGTTTGAAAGTATGCCCAATAGGGCAAGCATTATTTTTAAATTGTTTTAATGTGATTTAAAACCAGTTGTCCAAACAGAAATCAAGGCTGGACGGTCACCCCACATGATGTTTTCACACTTCAGATGGCAAAAATGACCAATAACCAGCATGTTTGAATAAAATAAGAGTGGACACATGTAGAAGGAACGTATTAGACATACATGTTATATTTGTTATTCATTTTTATGTATAATATTAGGTAAAAAGTTCCATCGGACAGAAAAAGTAAGTGTCACGTCTTTTACCCTACTACAATTCAAACCATATTGAAATCCAAGATGGCGGCTCAGTGGTAAAAATATGTAATGCATTTTGTTACCATTGGATTCCTTGTCCCCCATAACACACATTTTGGCACCAGAATCGAGTCAATAGCAATTTTAGATCCACAGATAAGCGCAAAAGTAGATTTTAAATGGCGGCCATTTTGAATTCCAATAGGGCGGACATGAAGAGAGAACTCCGAGTTCCGAATATCTGAAAATGTTTGCTATATGTCAATGTACATTTGTGCCAAATTTGTTGCTTCTATCACAAAATGCACAATACCTTAGCTATGCTGCCCCACTATAGTTGCAATTAGGAAATACCAAAGTGTTAATCAAGTTTCATAATATAAATACTAAATAATGTTGACAAGTTATAACACAAAATAATACATAACATATAACATAACACTTAAACAAAATAATATTAATCTAAAACTTTTGGTTGTAGAAGCAAAATATATTGTTTCACAATTTTCTTTAGATGACTGATATATCTGTAGGAATTCATCCAACTAAAACTCACCAAGTAAAAAGCGTAATTCCATGAACACCCCCTTTGACCGGGGATTTTGAGGTCAAAAATGGTATATCTCGCCGAAGCCCCTCATATCTTCTCGAAGTAGAAATTCCTCAGACGTCAACCTGAACTAATCAGTGCTTAGACGCTTAAAAGAGCAAAGCGAATAGTTTCACATTTTTGTGATTCTTTTCTTTCTTTCTTAGAAAAGCCATACAACACTACTCCCTTAAAATCTTCTGAAGAAGACATGTTTAAAATCAAAAACTCAGTTAAAATTGAAGCATTTGGACAGTCAACAAATGTTTGTATTTGTAGTGTTAAAAAAAATCCCACAATCTTTATATGAGATATTAAAGAAAAACACCGGTCGAGATTTGGAATCGAGAAGCAAACTTCTCTCCGGTTTAAATGTTTATTTATGTTTGTATTAAACACATTTTCCTTTTGTAACTGTTATATGAATATTTTTATGCACTTAATAATAAAAACCTTGCTGATGGAAAAAAACTTCATTCCTTCCATGACTCCAAGCAAAGACTCCTTTATTTTCATAAGCCAATCTGAGAGACTTTAAGGTCTTTAATTGCTTTTGGCAAATCTTTCTTACCTCCTTATCATACGAAATAGATACAAGCCTCAAGCTGATTCCTTGGCAATTTTAATGGTTCTATATATGATTTATGAAAGAGAGTTTAAATCCATTTTTTCTCTTCTTGTATTGCCTTCTCAGCTAAAATCGACCAAAAGTAAGCTTTATATAAAACTTATGGCACTATACAGCTATTATAAAAATATCCTTCTTTCTCTCTCCTTTTTCTCCCTCCTATATGATCCAAAAAACAATAAAAATACACAGTGAGTCCCAAAAAAACATGGAAGTGGTGTACAAAAGTAGAATGCCCCCTTTTTCTTCTTCTAAATTACAACCAAATGCCTATTCCTTTCAATATTCTGTAACCCAAATGTAGAAAACGAAAACTAAAATATATCTTCTTTCTAGGACTGAGCCATTTATTAACTCTGGAAGTATATTATTTTACATTAAGGATTTGAAAAATGAACCTTCGAATTCCAGCCCCGTGGATTTTTACTACATCTTCTTCCTTTCGTAGGCAGCATTTTGTTCGACAAATATTTCTTAGACAAAATAACACTTTTTACAATTCCAAATTCTCAAAGAACAAATGTAAATAATATCCTGGTGGTGTATCTTCTAATAATCTCAAACATGTTAAGAAAATAAATATTCCATATTCAACTACTTTGTTTAATAATGCATGTTTTTTAAGAACCAAAAATATACGCTCATTCTTTCAACATTTGTGTAGTATATTTGTACAGTACTTTTATTTTAAAGATTTAAAGTTTTCATTTATAGATAATTATGTGATGCAGTTATTACTTAAACATATCTGGTATGCTAAATTTATATTGTTATTGGTCAAATAAAGTATTGTGTTTGCTTGTAGTTTAACTCCTTTATTATTGTGCCTGATTAATCGGATATAGTTTTTTTGAATCCCTTAAAGTGGTAGGTCGAGCTTTATTTTACAATTAAGATGAATAAATAACTAACCCATCCTGTGACAAGATGAATAATATATATTGAAATCATGTTATCTGTTCCGTTATAATTAGCTAAGTTGTTGCTGTGTTAAATGTAATGCTAGAAAATGATAGGCTTGATGCATACATGAAAACCTACAAAAATTAATTATAAATGTAAATGCACAATACATATCAATGTATTCGTAATTAGCAAAGTAAGGTATGTGGAAATAAACTAAAAAACTATTTTAAAATATGTATTCAGTAGTCATGTACACTATAAGTGAAACAATTTTTTATATTTTGAAAGGACAATACTGATGAAGAAAAAGTATATTTCTGATTTATTGGCTGATGTTTTGACGTATTTATCTACTTCAAGGCTCATTCAAAATAATTCCAAACATGTCGTATTGGGGTTAGCTATCAATTTTCAATGAAGTCTTGAGTACATTCTGTTACAAATAAAAGCATATTAAAATTTCAAACCAACCTTAAATTGACACTCCAGTTCCTGTATGTCACTATTCACCGTATCAGTGAGAGGCGGAACCCTGGAGAACCATTGGCGAATGGTTTTATATAAAAATTGTCATGGGATATTAATCCTTTGGGGTAATAGGGGGTTGCTCTTTTAAATGTTTGTTTTTCTACGTTAATTACGTATGTTGTGCCTTTAGTTGTTATAAAGATTAGGGGGAAGGACTTATGGACCAACTTTATTGAAATGTAGTCTGGTCAATTGTCTAATTATATCTTTGTAACAATTACTGTTATTACAAATATCAATATCAATTATATTTTAAATAATTGAGTACAAATGGAATGTATTTCTTAATAATATATATATATATATATTATATATCCAAAAAAAACCAAATAGGTAAATACTGTAACTGATTTTTAAACAATAAATCGCGTTATTGCATGGCTTCCATCGACCTATTAACCAGATTTATCTCTGGTTACGTGGCTTGGACTTTACGATCGAAATTTGTTATTTCCCCTCGTGTTCCCTCATATTTTATTTCTTTATATTGTCGTATATTTTTTCTGAACTGTGGCAAGGTAATAATAAAAAGCTTGAGATTTAAATATTTGACTAACGCGATTGCCCAGTAAAATTATGCCATACTTTTTGTGCCGAATGATATTTCAATTAACACAATAAAATATAATTGTATTTAATAGAATATTTATATATTTCAATATTTCAAATACGTTATGTCACATTATAGTTTTATATATATATAAGTGTTTATATTTATTGATGTATCGTGAGACAATGCACTATTTAATAAAACGAAATAAAATATTAATCTTAACAAACACAATAATAGACATAATAGTCTAAGAACCGAATATTTATTATATTCAAATTATTTATCAAATCAAGCAATATTCATTAATACTTACTAAAAAACTAAGCATTTATAATATGTAGAATAAGATTGCTACAGCACATCTGATTTTGAATTGCTAAAATTTGCTTCCAATGTTCTTTATCCTCCACTTAAAATGACTGAAAAAATGAGGAATACTCCTGTTAAAAATATATTGCCTCGCCTGGTCTTGATTTCTGAATAAGCATAATCTATCACTTTCGACGAGAGAGAAAAACGTAATGCTAAAATATAAATTATAAAGAAAAGTAAAATGAAATACTTTTAAACTTTCTCTAAGTCCTCATTAGCAAATAAATGCTAAATCCAGGATAGCTTACAACCTTATAATCTATATTGGAACCCGCTTTAATTGTATGAATACTAACTCCTCTGCTAAAATTAGCATTACATGCATATGCTTGATTATATCTATAGCGATGGGTTTGTTGATCGCATTCAACAATATAATAACCAGATACAGATACTTGTAAGCCCCCATCAGTGTTTTTTTAAATCCAGAGACTTTCAAATTCCCCTCGGACCATTTGCAAATACATGTACTCCATATTGTGTAGAAAACTCTCTCGTGCAGTTGAGTGGTCCAATTTCAATGGAGGCCTTTTGCTGTCCCCCTGGGAAGAGATGCCCGTATGTGAATCTGGATACCGGAAGTCTAGTCGTTATTGTTATACTATCTTGGAGCCAAAGTGGGATTCTGAAATAGAAAGTACGATTGTATGTATGAACCAGATGTACATAAATGAGGACATTACGAGCTGGCGTCACAATTGCATTTGTTTAGAGATGGAATCCCAGTACATCCATTCGGTGAGTCGAAACAGTCACATATGGTAGATCCATTGGGGGACACTAGGCTTTTAAAATTCTTCCCATCATACCAAGCACCATAATGATTCAATGGAGCATGCAAGCAGCGAAACTAACAAAAAATACATTAGTTATTGGCGGGAAAGAAGTCGCAATTAAAAATAGACATACAGACAGACATAGTTGTACGGGCATTTAAATGTTTTCACGGCATACCTGTATTGTTTGTTGACAATGGGTTGAGCTTTCGATCAACTTCTGGATTTGGCTATTCGATGCTGAGTACGTCAGTTGAATTTAAAGCATTCATCCCCCTCACAGGCAGTTATGTTGTGGGGACCAACTTGTCATGGTAAATGTAGGTGGAATCTAAAAAAATGTCTCATTAAAATGTTTAATTAAGACATTCATTTTCTGTGATTAGTAATCATTTCATGAACACACGTTAGCTCAGTGGAAGCGTGTTCGAATCCTCCAAGAGGGGAGGAGGTCAATATTGATCAAACTCATTGAGAAGATCCTTGGTTTAAGGACTATTTTTAAGCTGTAGTGCATATCCGCATGGTTACAATCAAAATAATTAACAAAAAAACATTAATTATTTATTAATAACTAATATTCTCCTTATAAAATGTTATCTTTTATATTCATATTATTTCAAATGATGAAAAGTTTTCTCCAATAAATTACAAATATAGATTCTTTATAAACATCATAGAAAGGGGAATAATAATATACATTGTATATGTGTAGTTTCAACGAAGGACCTTGTCAAATCTTGAATTAATTTTATTGATTAAAATTAGAATGTTTTGAATCTTAGATTTTGTGTATAGTTCAAGGATTAAAACAAAATGTGTAACTATTATAGAGACGACAATTATTATATTGAAATAAATATATTCAAATATTGGGGATGTTAATAGACATTATCCATACTTACTTGAAGTAAAATTGCAGAACACCTTAACAAGAGATTGGATGGACTCGCTGTTTCCAAGATCAATGTTGTAAAATCCATTGCTTGTAATGCCTTGTCTTCGATAATCTGAGCAGGAACGAATTTCTAGAAAATTGTGAGATGAAATCAAATATTAAGAAATGGCTTTGACATAAAATAAGGGGTTCTTTACTTTTCAATTACGATTTGTTCAGATCGGTAAATGCTACCAAATATTATTGCATTCTATAAAAATGATATCAACACCCTGAGTTCCACAATAATAATCCTATTAACGCCTCTTTGTGAAATAGAGTGTTATAAGACATTCCATCAAAGAAACCATTTGGTTAACTTTTAATCTTAGTATATGAGTAGCTGACGACTCAATACGAATTGCTCTTATGAAGAGTATGAATTCCGAATGCTTGAATGCAATAGAAAGTTACCTATTTCATATATAAAAAGCTGGTGCTTACCTCGCAAAAAACGGTTTCGAATGGAGGATAGAATAACCTTCGACTCTGGCCCACCGAGGATCTCAAAATGAGTTTTTGGAATTGGACAAAGCTGTCTCCCAGAGAGGAAAGTTCTTTCGAGGTCCCTTGGAGGCCATTTATCCCCTGGTTCATCGTCTTATTCCATACTTGATGGAAAATCTTTTCAGAAAGCTTTTCAAAGAGTCGTGTCTCCATTGTTTGTTCACTCTGAGTCAAACTGGCATTGAGGCCGTGACTCATTTGGATCAGACTGCTATTTAATTCTCTGGTGATATTTTCAAATCGGTTCGTCAAGTAAATGGATTCCAGGAGTGGAGGCCTTTCCGTTGATGTCTTGTTCGTTGTTGTGTTGAGAGATTTATTATGAACAACAGAGGAAGACTGAAGTCGGTCCATGAGGTGAAGGTTTTGAAGACGAAGATATGAAATGTCTTCTTGCAAGCGTTTGATTTGATTTGAATGAACCGCGAAATCCTTGCTCTCGATATAGTCTTTCATGGTATCTTAAGATTGAAATCAGATTAAGATTAAATTAATATTGAAGGAATAAATAAAGATACCAAGAGATATCTTTTTATATTCCTTTGAGAAATATTACTTATTCATAGTCTAATAAATGAGTGGATAAATGCTTCTTGTTCATTTGATTAGTGAAGTGTAGTTCTGTTAAAGTTACTTTGATTCAGTAAACGATTGTATACTTGCAGAAGAAAAATTATGTACAGTCTTATATTATTTTTAAATTAAAGTTCCTTACCAATCTTAAACAGAACGTTGGTCTATCAATTTTCTATCATGTTTTCTCATGTCCATTTTCTATGAGCATTTGTAAAATATTGCACTTACCTTTTGCAGGCTGAGGTTTTTGATTGGAGGAAAACATTAAAAAAAGAACGAGAATTCCCACGATGCCATATAAAATAACAACGGAAATACTCAAAGGAGTAACGCTTGGTTTTCTTCTGTCATCAGACTTGTGCACTTGGTTGTTTTGAAGTAATTGGACCAGGGACTGAGAATCGAATTCCGAGCCTAAGGCCCCTCCGACCTTTCTCCGCTCATGTTGTGATTTAAAGACACTAGAATTCTTGTAAACTGAAATCAAAACAATACCGGATATTGAATAATATGATTTATTCTTCGTCTGCGATAAAATGACACTGAGCTATTTGTTCCTTTGTTGAGTCATCTACGGGGTTGATAATTTTGAGGAAGTATGTTTGATAAAAAGAACATTTTAAATTGAATTTTTTCACTATCTCTTTATTTTTAAAGAAACACACAAATATATTTATACATCTCGAAAATATGGAAGGCGGCTCCAAAGTTGCACTTGACAAACCTCTCGGAATATGAAGTGAATGGCTAGGGAACGAGCATTTCAAACAAGATTTAACTAATCCTAATTTAGTCATTGTTTATGATTATACATTATATTTTTATTGTAATGTATGTAAGTAGCAAAAGTATAATGTAACACTTACAAGAATATATATATATAATACATATATATAAATATATATATATATATATATATATATATATATATATATATATATACAGTGTTGGTCGAATATTACTTTGAAAGTAGTATGTAATATATTACTTTTTACTATGTATTAATATTTTTTTAAATATTAGTTAGTAATATACTACTTTATATGAGATATTACTTTTTTGAACATTCCGAAACAATAATTAAAGGCAATTCAAACAAGATTTGTAAAAATCCTCACCAAACCTAGTTTGCATTTTTATAATAATCCTATTAATGTTATTGACATTGTGAGAGGCATAGGTTTAATTATCCAACCCAAGCCCACGGGCCCTGCATGTCAATTGAGGCTTTTAGGGTTGAAACGCACCGCCAACCCTAATTAGGAATGAAAGGAACCCTAATTTACAATATTATACACCCCAAGCCCTTGGGTCCCGCCTGCCGTTATGGGCTATTATTTAGGGTTGAAGCCCACCGCCAACTCTGGTTAGGTATAAAAGGAATCCTTACTTTCAAGATAATACACCCCAAGCCTCGGGTCCCGCCTGCTGATATAGGCTTTTTTAGGGTTGAAATCTAGCCAGAGTTGGTAGTGGGCTTCAAATATATGCCATATGTACCGAATTCAATATTCTGTAGAAATATACAATAGTAAATGTGTATATCATCAAACGTTATTTGTTTGTTTAGTTCCTAAACCAGCCCCTACAACACCGGAACTTAATCTATTGATTTCTAAATACTATACAAATAGTGGAAATCTGTATTTGGGCCGTAATTTCCCCCATCATGATCCCCAGTAACGCCATGTCTACTGAGTTGTTGACCTCTTCTTTGGGATTAGGAGGCGTCATCTTGAGATGCCAAAACCTATGCATTTAAGCAGTTCTTTGATGGGTGTATTTGAATCTTTCATCCTCATAGAAATCGAAGTACATTATGGAATTAAAATCATATGCACCATGAGCTAATGTTAAATCCTTGAGTAAAGGCGTAGTCTAAATTTATATTACAAATGGCTTGCCTGCGTTTTGATGAATTATATTACCAATATCTTCACCGCTATAAACCGGACTAAAGTTCCAAATTATACGTAGGGCCACTGCTTTGGCCTCTTTAATGTAGGGATATATCTCTTATGAAAAAGAGCAGAGAACCATAATTGCTCCACTTGAATGAATTTTCTGCTATTAGGGGGGGGGGGGGCTGTTGCTCTGTATAATAATACACCAGGGACCACCTGATTATTGCATAAACCAACCCTCTTTTGTCAGTTAAACTTTTCTATGCAGCAAATCAATTTAGAATTCGTAAGAATATTTCACTATAATAATCAAAATGGATCCCTTCAGGTCCCACATCAACTTTTAAAATAAAGACTTATCATCGTTCAGGGTACCACCTTGTGTTATGTCCTTCCTTTGCGCCCCATGAACCAATAAGAAGAACAAAATCGATTGAACTACAATCCTGACCTCTTCTGGAATTTCTAAAAAAAGCTTAAGAGAATTTGGACTCTTTGACGAGTTGGGTCTCTGCATTGGCTTCAACACAGAGAGATTATCATCGTCAGCATACAAATTGATGTAATGCGTGATTCCCGCCAATACATTTACTTCTTTAAACGGATGAAAAAAGAGCTAATTTTGTCTAGGTTTTTTTCAATTGGTTCTTCATAGCACGTTATATCTTTGTTGTCAAAATTTCCAGAAAGAATATCTACAGACCTAAAATTGGATATTCTTCATCGTCATAGGAATTTTTGTTGTATATATTATGCTCATTTTGAGCTATATGATTTGGATTTTCGCCTTTAGCAAAGAAGAATGGATAAATATACATATATTGTATATAATTGATGAACATATTGAAATTCAATGATTGAAACGCTTTACGGGTCGTTTCCGGGATGCATGTTGTATGATTAATCTCCAAGACTAATGCGGAGCCAAGAAAAAAAATAACTTGTCTAAACTAAGTTGTTTAAAATTATTATGGGAACCTGAAGAAAAAAGGAAATAGCATAGTATATCTGTCCATAGTAGCCATATACAATAGATTGCCCAGAGTAGGAACTAGGAGACTATAAAAAAGACAAGAAACTAGCCTTTTTCAGAAAACATCATATTACAAGTAACGTCTCTGCGAGGAGGAAGATGAAACTCCATTTCATATAATCTATGATTGTCCACGGACACGGATTGGACGAACTTACATTGGAGAGCCGAGAGAGGAAGAAACACACTCGAGGAATTTATTTTCAATACCTATAAGTATTTGTCCAAATTTAATTTCTTTAATAATAAAGTTAGTAGTTCCTAGAGAGTTCACGACCGACTGATACCGGATTAAGTTCCGGTGTTTTAGGGGCTGGTTTAGGAACTAAACAAACAAATAACGTTTGATGATATACACATTTACTATTATATGTTTCTACAGAATATTGAATTCGGGCATAAGGCATATAGTTGAGCTCAGGGCGGAGTGGTCAGCAGGAGTACCGGGACTATTCCCGGTGGGCTGCTGGCCTCAAAAAACATCCAAATGAAGTAAAAATGGCCGTTGACAGTCTTTGCATTAGCATATTGGGGCCTGTATAAGGCCGGCGAGGGCATAATTATCCCGGTGGATAAATTCTTCCCACTCCGTTCCTGGTTGAGCTTCAAAATACGTCCTATTCTTAATTTGACCCATGTCCACTTTCCTCTACAAAAACCAAATAATCCGAATCAATTATTCGCCGACACAAGTTTAAAATCCCAGTTTAATGAAAAGAAACTACACCAGGGCTCACCTACAAAACCTTCCCCACGTAAAGCGCCATGATCCAATGATACTATTTTTTTATCCCTCGGCAAAAATTAACTACCTGTACATCCAATAAAAAGATATAATTGAAATAGTAAAAAAATGTTTTATTATATATCGTTCGGCCACTTTGAAAGCCAGAAAAAATACAATTCAAAAGAAACACATTTATCAACAAATAATGCTTTTTTAAATATCTTATGTCAAATGCCTACGGTCAAATAAATAATTCATTTTTGAAAATCCCTTACTATCAATCAATTAATGCTATTTTATCCGCCATGACATACGACTGTTATAATTATAAACCAACACTTTATTTTTCTGCTGCATATTTTTTTCCAACACTAATTGGGATCCTTGTAGCTCTTGGTTGTATGGTAACGCGGATTATCGGGAATTTTTTTTAGCCCTCCATTGTTGGGGAAATACAGCGATATAAAGAACTAGAGAGAGAATGAAACTTCATATATCCAATATATTATAAAATAAAATAGGGAGTGTGTTGAAGTCATTAAGGAATAAAAAATATTTAGTTTTTTCTTACGTTGTCTTTCAGCACAAATGAAGAGATATCGCATAACCCCATATTCGCGCTACCAATCGGTGCTTTGGCTATGATAGATGTTTTTAATACTCCTTGAATATAACTTCTAATATTTTAATCAGGTGGACGTGGGGGAAAAAAGAATAATTTCATCCATGAGAAAATATTTCACATTCCATCAGTACAACAACTCAAGTAAGACACATATCAAAAATAATTTTGGATTATATTTCACAGACGTGGGAACTAACATCAAATGATAAAAAAGACTTTCTTCCTTACTAAAAAAAAATATAAAAGATGTGAATATGGCAGCTAAATCCACTCTGAGGTGGTTCTCACTCGCTTTGAGCATTATTATCAACAAAAATAATAATAATAATATTTACGTTCCCTGGCTTCTTCTTCTTCTGCGATTACAATTTAAAATATAGCACAAAACTAATAAAAACAAAAAAAAGTATAAAAATAGTTACTTCCTCAAAAGGCACATTTGCTTATCAATCACAAACATACAAAATTTACTCAGTTTCACTTGTGTTGTAGAGGCGACGCCTTGTTTGGTAGGGTCCAGAGACAGAAACTATGTTGTTTTACAAAAATAAATATTCATTTTATTAGTCACAGAGATCCTCACGTACTACTACTAGTGGTCTTGGAAAAAGAGTCACGTGAGATTTTGTTTAATTCATATTACTGACGAATAATGAATGCTAGAACAAGTGATGAGGCCAGGAGTGCGATGGATGATCCAGCTATGGATGCAGGGTTGCATCCGTCTTCCTTGCAGGTACAAACCAGGGTATTGTATTCCTCAAGTACCGTCTTATAGCATTCGTTTTTGTATTCCTCGTAGCCACAGGATCGAATGACTGAGACGTCACCGCGTACGTTTTGATAGGTTTTTCTGCAGAGAGTATATGTGATGTCGTCCGTGTTTTCGCAGTCAAGTAGGAAGTCCTCTGAGAGGACCTCGCCTTCATCGTTGACGAAGGGGTCCCCGCAGCGTTTGTCGTTGTAGGAAGAGCATTGATGGCATTTGAGACACAGTCCGGACTCGATGAAGGCACTGACTAATAGGCCCAAGGCAATGAGAGTGAAGGAGCTGTTCATGACGAGTGGAGGAGGAGATGAAGGAGGAGGAAGAAGAAAGTGTCTTGCTCTAAGGAGGAATTCAAATTAACTTAATGCTTCCATTTCTAACTTGAATTTCTTCTGTTATTCTCGCTCAAAGGCAGGCTCTTGATGTTGTAGATGGCGCTCTATGCTCCTTAGCCTTGGTGGACACTCAAAAAGGATAGAAAAAAGGAGAGGGGGGCTACACAAACACATACACAAACACTTTACGTTGCTCAAGAAACTAGTACCACATACACACACACACACACACAGTATAGGGTCACACGAACGGACCTTCAAATTCCTTCGACATGTAATCCGAGTTGAATTATTTTATGGATGAGAGGGTCATCATGCTTCATGTATATAAATGTGTATGTATTGAGAGCTTTGATCTATGTCACACATGCTCTTTAATGTGTAAAAACAAGTATATATAAATGAGGGAGACCCAGATGTGAAATCCTGCTTGATGCTTAGCTTCGTTTTAAAAAGAAAATAACATATTTCTTATCATTCTGTGACGAAAGATCGTTTTTTGTGAAGGGGAAGATAATAAACCTTTATATCATCATGTTATGCTCTCTCTCTACGTCGAGAGAAAAAGGGCAATAATAAATATATAACTTGTAACTTGACCCCTCGTTATTAAAAGGAAATTCAACAACATATGATATATGTTCAGATTATTTGTTTATTCCCTTGTAAATTCACTTTGGCGCTAAGAAAAAAAAAAGCATTAAAAAAGGTCATAAATATTTTAGTTATAACAAACTATTAAATTATGCGGGTATTAGTTTGTCATATAATGGATAATTAAGTAGCTATATCATACAAATGTACCATTTATCTAATCACTTTATAATTTTTAACTTTTTGGGAGAATGAATTAGCATGTATGAGCAATCTGTAACATATATATATATATATATATATATATATATATATATATATATATATATATATATATATATATATATATATATGGTTCTAGGGCAATCACCCCCAAACAATCACCCCCGGACTAACACCCCCCGACAATCACCCCCTGGACTAGCACCCCCCGTGCCAATCACCCCCCGGGCATTTACCCCCCGTTAGTAATATTTCTTATCTCATAAAGTCCATTTATGAAGCTAACTATGTTTTCTAGTTATTAACAAAGATGACGTCACTGGTTAGTACGCAGTCCCAGTCCTTTAGAATTGGAATATGTATTAATTAAATGTGCATAAATTTGCAAATTTCGTGTCTTAGACCTTATATCTGGGCTACTTATGTTCAACTAGACAATCATACAGTTTGTAACCTATCAACTCAAGATATCTTATTTATCTCATATAGGTCCCAAGCTATTTTCTAAGATTTCATCAAGGAACCACTTGTCCTAAATCGAAGACTATGATCAAAACTCATCCACTCAAATAAGTTGACATATAAATTTTATTCTCAACTTATATTCATTTCTTCACACCCGAAAACGTGTTCCTGTGGCTTTTTTTAAGATAACCAAGTCCCCATTAGTCTTCACAAGCAGCGGAAAAGTAGATCAAGAAAGTGGTTAACCAGTGACGTCACCTTTGTTAATAGCTGGAAAACATAGTTAACTTCATAAGTGGACTTTAAGAGATAAGAAATATTACTAACGGGGGTAAATGTCCGGGGGGGTGATTGTCACGGGGGGTGCTAGTCCGGGGGTGATTGTCTGGGGGGTGCTAGTCCTGTTACGATATATATATATATATATAATTTATAATATAAAGTCGAACAGCAAAAATTGATTGAATGGAACCAAAACTAATATTCACCTCGTCTACAAGTTCTCTGATCGTGATTCGGCGGCTCTGCACCACCAGGTTCCTCACTTGATCAATGATGGCATCGTTTTTCGATGTTGAGGGCCTCCCTGAGCGTGGTTCACTTTCAACTGACAAGCGGCCATCTTTGAAGCGGTTGTACCACTCCTTTATCTGTGTGGTGCCCATCGCTTCATTTCCAAAACACTTTTTTAATCTTGCGAATTGTTTCCACTTGCCAATCACCAAGATTAAAACAAAATTTTATGCAATAACGCTGTTCGACTTTTTCTGACATTTTAAAGAAAATAAAATCCGACGACACTCACTTGCACCTGTTCAATCATGAATGGTCTGACGCCGACTGACTTGTATTGGAGCTGTAGAAAAAAATGAGCATGCGCAGTAGTCATGCTCCCAACCACACAGCAAGTCCCGCCCCCATAGCTGTGTTCGTTTGACCAACTAAAAGTCTAAAACCTCGATATACTATATATATAATATATATATACTATATATATATCTATATATATATACTATATATATATTTATATAATATATATATATATATATATATATATATATATATATATATATATATATATATATATATATATATATATATATATATATATATATATATATATATATATATATATATATATATATATAGATATATATATATGATATATATATTGAGGACTTCACTTCCACCCCAATGCTGAAGCTGTGCGTCCCTGGGTGGCTCGTGGCGGGAGGGAGGGGACCTCCGGACGGAGGAGAAAGGGAACGTGAGAGGGGGAGCTCCCGGGAGTCGACTATTGATCGTGAACTTGGTATGCAGCGTGTTAAGAAGGACTGCCATAACCTACAAGGAAGCCCAGTTTAACTCACTCACAATCAAACAATAATATCAGTCGTCCGCCTCCAATCAAATCCGGAGTAGTGTTTTGTTATGATGAGGTTGCGTGCATACTCTATATAAGGAGGAATTAATAAGTTAATTATATAGTTTCTCTCTCTGTGTCTTTCTCTATCTGTGTGTCTATATCAATATACTCTATATAAGAGGAATTAAATATTCCATTTACGTCATCAACATACACAAATATAATGATGATAAGGCAATATAAAAGATCTACTCATTTTCCAAAATGAATCCTTAATTTCTCGGCTTAAACAAAAAACACATCTCTGAATTTTTGATATTTTGAAGAAAAAGGTCTCTTCTATCAACTCAAGGCCTCAGTTTTTTTGTCCAAAACAAAGAGGAAATCAGAAGAGCGATGGCTATAAAAAAGTGGCATCAAGGCAAAAAAACAAAAGGTTTAATTTCATTACCATAGAGCTTTCAAATACTCAAAATGGGCAATTCAAGTATAAGATATAAACACTAAAATATTTTCAATTTATTAGGTTTTTTCAAATACTCCATAAAAACTCGAAAATTTCCAATAAAAAATAAGACTGGGATTTTGGCCGGGAAAAAACCCAAATTAAGAGGCATGTAACTTTGCTCAGACAACAAATTTCGAACTGAAACTTAAAACATATAATGAAAAAGACTTAATCATTCTATGGTGTAAATTTCATTTGAATCCTGAACCCAAAATTTCATTGAAGTAAATTTTTTTTGGAATGACCCATATATATATATATATATATATATATATATACTAGCGGATGTTACCCGGCGCTCCCCGAGATTTTCCAACTTGACAATAGTCTGGAATGAAAAAAAAAATCACACGAATAATTTCAGTAAAATGATCACATGTGACTTTTCATATTAAAATCAGTTCCTTCAACAGTTGTCATTTGGCCTTCATTCCCATTTTTTCCGTTTTGCATTCCTTACCGCTGGGTATTTAAACATCGCACAAAGAAGAACTCACACGAATAATTTCAGTGAAATCATCTCATGTGACTTTTCATATTAAAATCAGTTCCTTAAAAAGTTGTCATTGGGTATTCATTGCCATTTTCCCCGTTTTGTATTCCTTACGGATGAGTATTTAAACATCGTAAAAAGAAGAAATCACACGAATAATTTCAGTGATGTCATCGCATGTGACTTTTCATTTTAAAATCAGTTCCTTAAAAAGTTGTCATTGGGTATTCATTACCATTTTTCCCGTTGGGCATTCCTTACGGATGAGTATTTAAACATCGTAAAAAGAAGAAATCACACGAATAATTTCAGTGATGTCATCGCATGTGACTTTTCATATTAAAATCAGTTCCTTAAAAAGTTGTCATTGCCATTTTCCCCGTTTTGTATTCCTTAAGGTGGGTATAAAAATAAATGATTTTTTAAGGGAACATAGAGTGCCGAATAAATGTATGGTAGCGCTCAATATTATTTGTATTTGTGTGATCTCCGTTGATGGGGGAAAACAGCCAAAACTTAAGAGAGATTACGACTTCATATATTTATCAAGAAAAGTTGAGATTGGTTGACATCACTCTCCATCTCTAGGCATTTTAACATTTGATTAGCGTGGATGTTGCGTTATATAAAAGTTGTTATTTTCCCACAAAACTTAAATTTGGGGGGAAAGACAGGGACAGAAAAAACTTGTTTTTAAGTAATCATATAGAAAAATAATTTTCTGGTAAACACCAAATAAAACAAAAACACGTCTTACTACCTCATAATCATCCACAGAAAGTTGGTGAACATCTAACTTGCAAATTTAAAAAATCGGCAAAAAACGTTTTGGCGAATAAAATAAGCATGGCCATGACGAATTTTCAGCCAGTTGACAACCCCACTAAAACTCTCCCTGAGCTCTCAAAACTATTCATTGAAAGTTTCGTCAAGATCTAATGAACCGTTCGGGAGATACAGGGAAACGAACGAACGGAAGTCTTTTTTATTAGTATAGATACAAATATATAAAATGTATTGTTACAAATTGTAACATTGTATATATATATATAATCCTTACGTTCGTATCAATTTAATGTAAAACTCAAATTATCAATCTTACAATCCAATTTATATCCTTTCAAATTACTCAAAATCCTGAACCTTCAAAAATAAATTAGGACAACTCAAAAGATTATCAACCACATAAAAAATTCAAAATAAGCCCTATTCAAAAATGCGAAGGATTGATTTGCAACGTAGAAATTTGCTTGTGATACGAAAGGTTTTTTCTCGTTTACAAATTTTGAGGGTTCGTTACTTATATAATTTAAACTACGAATATTCCATTCAATTTCCATCGTTTAATGATGCTAAGAGGAAGAAATTCAGGAAGGCATTATAAACCCGTTTCAAGCTAACTCGGACATTGCCTCCATTCAAAGTTTCTTTTTCATTATGTAACTGTTGATTATTTTGATATATCTAGTTTATGTATTTTATCAAACAACATAAACAATTTTGTGGATGATAAAAAGAGTAATTTTTAAAATAGTTGAAGACACACAAACAATTGTCCACCCATCTTAAGACAAATTGTATTTTCTATAACGACAGTTTTATGGGTGTACGTTTATTTATTCGCGTATTAGTGATTTTTCATTATTGTATTAGTTTGTAATTGTAGGGTTGAGAAAAAAAAACCACTTCAGACTATATCTACTTTCTTAGGCATCCCCAGTTATTGGCGATCAAACGATATATATTTTTGTACTTTATGGTTCGGCTTTTGAAACTCTGTTTTGATCTAATTATAAATAAAATAAGTCATAAAATTATGCTGTGTACGAAGAATACAAAGAAATGTTTGTCGAATTTTTGCTAATTTAGACCAAAAAACGGACCATATTCTCCCTCCATGCTACTATTGATGAACCATAGTAATCTGCTAGAGTTGAGTGGGCTTACAGTGCGCAATAGATTTGGTGGACTCGAATAAAAAATTTGGCGCAATTATAGCCATTGACTTTAGAAAGGGCTTTCGATACTCTCTATCATCGGTGTATTCTTCGTGCAATAAAGCGATTACTTCCTTCCCGTTTCTTCAACCCAGTCCGAGCTCTTTACTTAATGGAACTTCTACCATTACTTTGGAGGGTCTCGAGAGTCCGCCAATCCATCTTAAGCGCGGTTGTAGACAGGGATGTCCCTTAGCCCCTCTTCTGTTCGTGGCTGCAATTGAAGAATTTGCTCAGAGATTGAAATACAAATATTGGGCTTTGGAATCAATTTCGGAAAATTCAAGCATCTTCTTGACATTTACGCAGATGATGTCACACTTTATGTGGAAGGAAACTCTGAGCTTCAGGTGTGTAATAGAGTGGCCATTCTAATCTCCTTTTTTAAAAGATTTAAGAAACACTCTGGACTGGAAATCAACTGCAAGAAAACTGCTATCCTCCCTTGGGACAGTGGTGCCCGAAAGACAATACACATATTATGGGTTGCCCAGTGAGGAACAGTCTAAACATACTCGGTATTGAGTGGAAACGCAGTGGAAATTCAGATTCAAATAAAAATAGTTTGGCCAACTTAATTAGAACAAGTCTAATGGAGTGGAGAAAATACAATCTTCAAACAAGAATTGATTTTTACAATATTAAATTGTTCCCTCAGTTCTCTACTTCGCAAACGCTTTACCCAAAATTGCCCTTTGGGTGATAGAGGAAGAGGACTCTTGGCTCCAGAAACTCTTCCACAAAAGTTATCTTCCATCCCTGAAGAGATCTAAAAAACAACTCGGAGGAGGCTTGGTGCAACTTTCCAAAGTGTTGCCAAAAATCTACAAGAAAATTTTCATCGATCTTTCGTGCAACCCAGAGCAGGAGTGGAGGTCAACAGTCTCTAATAGCCACATTTACTCCATTTTAATGATGGGTACCCTAGCCTCCAATGTGCTATTAAAAAATTCTCCGATATGGGCTTCATGTCAAAGAATATTATGGAGTCTTACGCCAACCTACGACTTTTCCTCTACTGTTGACATTATTCATTATAACTCCAAGAAATGGCCTTTTTGGGCAACATGCAACTCCCCAGAGCTTGGAATTAGACGCCTTTAGAACAGAAACTTTCACCATCCACGATTTAAAAAAAGATGTAGACTGTGGTCTTAGAGCGGGAAAGTTTTACTTCCCACTTCTTAGAGCAGCTAGGCTTCATACATCGCCTACTCCTTGGCATATTAAATTAAGTACAACGCCCGGACCCGACGAGGACGCTAAGAAAATCTGCGGGTTTTTATTCAAGACCTAAATCTTCCGCAAAGATGGAAAAAATAATTATGGAATCAACCAACGTTAAGGATAGCAAAAAATTCACCTCACAATTTCAAATCTCTACCGGTTGCATCTTTTTCAACTTTCCTTGTAAGGACTGCGGAAAAGTCTATAATTCGATCATTCACGCTTTCGCTGATTGCCATGCCCTGTCATATCTTCGTGCTTTCGTCACCCATAACATAAGTCATTTATACAGCTCTGAAAATGAGGCTAAGTTTTTATCGGCTATATCCTATTTGGTAATCCTCTGGGGGCAGCGACTGCATCTCCTGAGTCCAAGGCTCTGAGTTTTGCACTTGCTAGCGCTAAAGCTCACATCGCTGAGTGTTTAACCTCCAATACACTCATTCGTAATGAGTCGTTTAAAAAAATATTTATTTCTGCGGCTGCAAGATATGGAGCCTTTGCCCTCAAGATTCCACATTCTAAGAAAGTGACGTTATGGGACTTCGCCGCGGATATCGTCAAAGTTTTTCCTCAGTGGTCCTGTCATTTTTACTCTCGCTTGAGACTCATTGTAAGAAGATATAAGAGGACTTCAAATGACATCATCGAGGGAGCCGTGCAATAAAGGATGTGCTTATATACTATTTACAATTTTTTCTTCTATATATTGTGTACTCACTTGCACTATATAGGTATAATGCAGATCATGATGTTTTAATGATGTGATGGGTCTTGCCTCAGAGGGTTAATTTTAAAACTACAATGTTTGTTTATTTATGATTTTTTTATCACAACCCCTCTTGCTTTTTATTTATATTGTTATATATTATTTTATGTATGATTTTAAAATAAATGACCCAGTATTATATTTAAAAAAAAAAAAAAAAAAAAAAAAAAAAAGAAAAAAAAAAAAAAAAAAGATATCACCCATAAAAAATTCAAAATAAGCCCTATACAAAAATGCGAAGGATTGATTTGCAACGTAGAAATTTGCTTGTGATACGAAAGGGTTTTTCTCGTTTACAAATTTTGGGTTCGTTACTTATATAATTTAAACTACGAATATTCCATTCAATTTCCATCGTTTAATGAATGCTATAAGAGGAAGAAATTCAGGAAGGCATTATAAACCCCGTTTCAAGCTAACTCGGACATTGCCCATTCAAAGTTTCTTTTCATTATGTAACTGTTGATTATTTTGATATATATCTAGTTTATGTATTTTATCAAACAACATAAACAATTTTGTGGATTGATAAAAAGAGTAATTTTTAAATAGTTGAAGACACACAAACAATTGTCCAACCATTTAAGACAAATTGTATTTCTATAACGACAGTTTTAGGGGGTACGTTTATTTATTCGCGTTTAGTGATTTTTCATTATTGTATTAGTTTGTAATTGTAGGGTTGAGAAAAAAAAACCACTTCAGACATATCTACTTTCTTAGGCATCCCCAGTTATTGGCGATCAAACGATATATATTTTTGTACTTTATGGTTCGGCTTTTGAAACTCTGTTTTTGATCTAATAAAAGAAATAAGTCATAAAATTATGCTGTGTACGAAGAATACAAAGAAATGTTTGTCGAAATTTTGCTAATTTAGACCAACAACGGACCAATTCTCCCCATGCTAATATTGATGAACCATATAATCTGCTAGAGTTGAGTGGGCTTCTCTTCCCTTGGGGATTGATGCGTGTAAGAAGAAGCTTGGAGATACTCGACGGCGTCCCAATGGTTATCAGTAATGCTGGTTCGGAGGAGGAGCTGTTTTGTTTACAAATGGATTTTCAAACCTCATGTTACTCTTCTTGACGCCTTCTTCAATTTTTTTCTTCTTTATAAAAATTATAACTCATTATAAATATTACTTCAACCATAGAGATATAAGATAATATAGACCTTATTCCCTTCATTGTATTTGTATGTCCAAAATAAACAAAGTAATTTGTACTACGTCATCGTAAGCTGATCATAGAGATAGAATATATCTCTATGATCAGCTTACGATGACATAGTACAAATTACTTCGTTTGTTTTGGACACAAAAATACAGCTAACTTTGTTTCTCTGCTATGGAAGGGAATCAGCACTCCATATATCTTTATATCTCTATGCTTAAAACCCTTCATTATTAACTGTCTCATGTTTAATCCTTACGACTACATTATTTTAATTGTATTTTATAAATGTTTAAATCAACGCTTACTAATTGTTTACGAGAACTACCGACACGACATCCTTACTCTCGTGAGAGTGGGGCCCATTTTTCCCCTCACTTTTGAAATATTTAAGAATAATATAATATTTACACTCTTATCCCTATGACACCATGACTAGGGACAGAGAAAAAGAGTATTCTTAAAATCCTCATCAGGTACCATGATAATTTTTCATTTGAGTACACTATATAGTTCTACGTCCGATAGTCAGATTAATGGTCCATTTATCAAACATATATTAAAAACTTTAAAAACGTTTATGATTTAACTGATTATAAACAGTTTCTTTGCTCAAATAAATTTTTAAAAGAGATAATTCGTATTTTAAGGATAAAATTCGTCTCCCTGGATTGATGGCCATTCTTCAAAAGCCGTCGGTAACAGTTTGTGAATATTAAAAACCACAAAAAGAGCACCATTCCTTTATTCTTAACCATTACGTTGAACATATACATCCCTTTTCCAGAGCTGGGATTCCATACTGCCGATTCGGTATTCGGTAGATTTATTATATATCTACCGAATATCGATCGCTGCGGTAGATAAGAAAGAAAAAGAAATGTATTTGTGTATCTGCTTTGTGACTTCTCTTATGCATTTAGGTTCGGACAATTTATAACAAAAGACAATTTAGTACATAATTTGTTACAATTTTTATAGAGATTTATTTGAAATTTAATACCTTTTTTTTTTCCTCATCAGCAAGGCCTTTATTTATCTAAGTGACAAAAGTAACATACTTAAATAAATAGTAAAATAGGAAAATTTTGCTTTTTACAATAACACCTAAATAAACATTCTAGTTTATAATTAGTTTCCCATTTAAAGACCTAAAATTCGTACCCTAATGAATTCTGTAACAATGATGTAACGAATTTAAAATACCAAGTTAATGAACAAAGACAGATAATACGCATACATAATTAAAAAACGAAGATAATAATCCGATTTAAAGTCCATAAGCTATTAGTTCTCCGTAAAAGTTCTACCTTTTTATTTTATATAAATCATATATGAACTCGGATTTTCAAGGAAATGAAAGGCAATGGCCAACAAATTATTTCCTTAACTATCTTTTCTTATCCGATATTAAATGCACTTTCAGCTCCGGTGTTGTTTATGTATTTTGCATAGTTCAACTCCTTCACACCAGGTAGTAACGCTTCCAGTTCTAAATACCGATTTATATTCGGGTGTCGCAGCTCTGCCTTTTCTATGAACTGAATCCCTTACATATTTTCGACGTTGTCCAAAGCTATATATTATTTCCGTTCACTCAAGTCAGTTCCATTGCAGGACTGCACTCTGTTTCTTCTCTCATAAATATAAAGTTATCATCACTTGCATACAATTACGTCAGTGTAATTGCGTGGATGATAAACGATAATTTAATAGACAACTCACTCAAACACACTAAAAAAGCCTGGGATATTTATGAGGATCAATTATTGCTTCCTTCTAGACATCATTCAAGAAGCAATTTAGAGCTGTTGAGTAATTAAACTCCCTTTAAAATATACAGTGCAGATATTTTGTAGGGGGCAATATAAATGTCAACTATACATATTATTATGCAATAAACAACAATTTATTCTTCATAGAAAATATAAAAGGACATGTTGTGCTTCGAGAGGAATATAAGTTTGTTAAAGGATCAGATGATTCATCGTGTGGTTTAATGTTGATTATTAATAAAGGGATCTTCTCACCTTTAGGCTTAATATTCTGCTGAATATTTCGATTAAGGGATCCAAATTCTTCTTTCATTATATATATATATATATATCATATCAGGAAACGATCGGGTACCCGACACGGGTCCCAGCTGTTTTTGAGCGTCCCGTTTTTTTAGACACCCGGGCCGAGACTGAAATATTTTCTTTCTTTTGTCATTCATAAAGTGACGATGTTTTTTAAATAGGAATTTCGAAATATTATTTTCTAAAAAAACGTCATCACTTTTGCTTTTTGAAAGTCTTTTCTAAAAAACGTCGTCACTTCAAAATGTCGAAGGAACGAAAATATATATTAAGTTCCGGCTTATATTATATTAAGTTCAAGCCCGGCTTGAAAAAATTAAGTCCCGGCCCGGGTCCCGGTGAAAAAAGGTGTCCCGGTCGGTACCCGGTCAACCCCCTTTTTATGATAAAATATTTAGTTAGACACATTTTGTCAACTACAGATATATATATTTATATATATACTAGCGAATATTACCGGCGCTGCCCGGGTTTTCCAACTTGACAATAGTCTGGATGGAAAAAAAATAACACCAATTATTTTAGTGATGTCATCCCGTGTGATTTTTCATATTAAAATCAGTTCATTAAAAAGTTGACATTGGGTCTTCATTGCCATTTTTTCCGTTTTGTATTCCATACGGCTAGGTATTTAAACATAGCACAAAGAAGAAATCACACTACTAATTTCAGTAAAATCATCGCATGTGACTTTTCATATTGAAATCAGTTTCTTAAAAAGTTGGCATTGGGTATTCATTGCCATTTTTTCCGTTTTTTATACCTTACGGCTGAATTTTTAATCATTGTAAAAATAAAAAAATCAAACGAATAATTTCAGTGATGTCATCGCATGTGACTTTTCATTTTAAAATCAGTTTCTTAAAAAGTTATCACTGGGTTTCATTGCCATTTTTTCCGTTTTGTATTCCTTAAGGCTGTGTATTTCAACATCATAAAAGAAGAAATCACACGAATAATTTCAGTGTTGTCATCGCATGTGACTTTTCATATTAAAATAAGTTCCTTCAACAGGGGTCATTAGGTCTTCCTTGCCATTTTTTCCATTTTGTATTCCTTAAGGCTGGGTATTTAAACATGATAAAAGAAGAAATCACACGAATAATTTCATTGAAATCATCGCATGTGACTTTTCATATTCAAACCAGTTCCTTAAAAAGTGTCATAGCTCTTGATTGCCATTTTTTCCGTTTTGTATTCCTTAAGGCAGGGTATTTAAACATCGTAAAAAGAAGATGAATAATTTTAGTGATGTCATCACATGTGATTTTCATATTCAAATCAGTTCCTTAAAAAGTTGTCCATGGGTTTTCATTGCCCTTTTTTCCGTTTTTTTTTGTAAGGCTGGGAATTTAAACATCGTAAAAAGAAGTTATTTGTAAGTCGTTTCATAGAGTGCCTATGTTATTTTCGTATGAAAAGTAGTTCCTTAAAAAGTCGTCATTGCATCGTCATTGCATTTTTTCCGGATTGTATTCCTTAAGGCTGGGTATTGACATCCCTCTCCATCTCTAGGCATTATTGAAATTGATTAGCACGATGTTGCAATATAAAAAAGTGTTGTTATTTTCCACAAAACTTAAATTTGGGGGGACAGACAGGGACAGAAAGAAAAATATTTTAAGTAATCATGTAGAAACGAATTTCCGGGAAACACTCAATACAACACAAACACGTCTTAGTACCTCAGTCTTATCCACATAAAATTTGGGCAAAATCTAACTTGGCAATTTAAAAAAAATGACAAAAAACGTTTTGGCGAATAAAATAAGCATGTCGATGACGAATTTTCCGGGAGTTGGCAACCCCACTAAAACACTCCCTGAGCTCTCAAAACTATTCACTGAAAATTTCGTCAAGATCTAATGAACTGTTCGGGAGATACAGGGAAACGAACGAACGAACGAACAAACGAACGAACGAACGGAATTCTTTTTTTATTAGTATAGATATATCTATACTTATAAAAAAAGAATTCCGTTCGTTTGTGCGTTCGTTCGTTCGTCTGTGGATGATTGCAAGGTAGTAAGACATTTTTGTTTTATTCAGTGTTTACCGGAAAATTCGTTTACTACATGATTTCTTAAAAATAAGTTCTTTTCTATCCCTGTTTTCCCCCCAAATTTAAGTTTTGTGGAAAATAACAACACTTTTTTATATTGCAACATTGGGCTAATCAAATTTCAACAATGCCTAGAGATGGAAAGTGATGTCAATACCCAGCCTTAAGGAATACAAAACGTAAAAAAATGGCAATGACGCTGTAATGACGCCTTTTTAAGGAATTACTTTTCATAAGAAAATAACATAGGCACTCTATGAAACGACTTAATAATAACTTCGTTTTACGATGTTTAAATTTCCAGCCTTAGGAACAAAAAAAAACGGAAAAATGGCAATGAAGATCTAAGACAACTTTTTAAGGAACTGGTTTGAACATGAAAAGTCACATGAGATGATTTCACTAAAGTTATTCGTTTGATTCCTTCTTTGTGTGAAGTTAAATACCCACCGTAAGGAATACAAAACGGAAAAATGGCAATGAAGATCCAATGACAACTGTTGAAGGAACTGATTTTAATATGAAAAGTCACATGCGATAACATCACTGAAATTATTCGTGTGATTTCTTCTTTTTATGCCAGACTATTGTCAGTTGGAAAATCCCGGGCAGCGCGGGTAACATTCGCTAGTTATATATATATATATTAAAAAAAAATACAAGTTGTAGATGGGTTTGATGGGTTCCTTGATTGTACTCGAATCATTCAGGTCACAACTTTACTTATTCCGATCTGTAGTGAGCAGATTATGGAGTCATTTAAAAAAATTGACCACTTTTTTTCATTGTATATATTTGAGTCCGTATGTTTTTGTGTAAAGGCCCATGTTTTACATTTCCCTTGCGTGTAACTTCCACTTCTGTCAATATATCTATAATTTCATTGAAGAATAGAGCTAACAACAAGTACGTGTTCAAAAATAGTTGGAAGTAATAAATATATATTTAGAGTCCGTAATAATTTCCGATGGAACTTGGAAGTTCCTGAGATGGTCTACAGAGGGCGAAATATATTTTCATCCATACACCTCATAACGTTAAAACATTCTGTGTTTTCTTTTTGATTCCATTTTTCTGATCAATGACGTTTCATCACGCGTCTACAAATTCGTTTTAACAATTATAGAAATAAAACATGTTTTTATTATACATAAAAAGAGAGATTTATTGATCTATAACGACATTGGATTGTCTTATTTTTTGCTGGAGTAAGTGCATATAGGTAACTGTAATAATAATAATAATAAAGTAACAAATGGACAGAAGGGTGTTATGATAGAATATAGACATAAGATCAAGAAGGTTTTTTGTAAGACCTAATTTGAACTTAATTAGGGGTGTGGTCAATAAGTAATGATACAGATCATAGTTCATCATAATGCAAAACAGCAATAAAATACTTTGTGAGATTGTCCAATATTGCAAGCATCCCATCCGTGTCACCCAAACATATAAAAGATGCATCAAAGTATGTACTATTAAAAATAAAGAAAAATATTACTATTTCGTTTTATTGAAAAATTAAATATATCACTTCTTTATTGGTTATAATTTTATTGATTAATTGGATATTAAAAGGAATTGGATTTAAAACTGTTTGCTTTATTTATTTATATATGAGAGAGGGTTTTCAGCATCGAGAAGTTAATTGATTAAACGCCCATTTTATTGTTAATCCATTCAGATTGAGAGCCGGGCGTTTCGAAAGAATCCATTTAACATCGAATCGGAAACACAAAAAGTAGAGAATGGGTTGATCCACTCAACAAAAACAGGGTTCGAATTTTTTTTCGAGGATTAAGAAGCATTGCATACTTAAACATTTAAGGCTGACAACTATGAGAGTCTAAGAGATACCTTCTGGTTCAGGTTCCAAAAAAAAACAATTGTCTGCCGAGCTCTGATCAGAACTTATTACATATAACGAAGTATAACTTCGGAATTACAGAGTCGGAAAAGAACATCTTATTACTATTGGAACAACATATTTCATTTTATATGAAAAATGTTTTTTTGATTGGTTTGTAACGAGTGTCCGGTGAATCGATACCTTTAATGACTTTTTTCGAGGTTGCAGAGGATTTTAACGTAAATGTTGCATTCGTTAAAGTTAAAGGTCGCATTCAGATTAACAAGTTTTGTTTTAATAATTTTGACATCCTTCATCATTTTGACATAGAGGCTAAAAGCCATGAAGTATCTACCTTGCTCTGTGCAGCAATCAGCTACAAGGAGATCTCTGAGGCCACCAGACTGTCCGCCAGCACCATTGGCAGATAGAGAGGAAATTAATAAGGGGACAGGCCTTGAAGATAAGCCTGGATCTACGAGACCTTTTTAAAGGCCACTAAGAAACACCATCAGGGCCCAGATTAAGAGAAACCCTCTTCTGAGCATCATAAAAATTGCCAAGCTGACCAACATGGGTAAAACTATTGCTGTCAACATTGTCAAGGACATTGAAAGCAAGTCAAGACTCTCTCCGGACACCCGCAAACATTCCTATATTGTTTCTATGATCTATTGTCTATCATATCACAAATGCATAAATATATATTTGAGTTCTCACGGTGTTTTTTCATATCACCTTTACTGAGTGTCTCTCTTGAGATCTATCCAAATATAAAGCAACTACGTTATATATAAAAACAACAACAAATGAATCCGAGTCGTCAACAAAAAAGTCTTATACAAAAATATTCAAGTCCTAGTACACACATTGTATAATTAACACAAACAAAATGAAGCCTCTAAGAAAGAAGTGTTATCACGTAACAATTGATTTATCCACAATAATCATTGCATCCTTTTTTTCTTTCTCCTTGAAGGCGATTCTTAAAGAAAAGGTAGTAAGACGGAAAAGTGTCTGTTAGTTTAAAAGACGAAGAAATGGTAATACTATGAAATTGGCACATGTGAATAATGAAACAAAAGTAAAAGACTCCTTAAGAAAAATTACTGACGTAAACGGTTCATATCTTGTGGGGTATTTCTATACACACACCACACATGAATATAAGAAAAGTAATATCCTTTTTTAATAATATCAGGGAGAGAGACCCCCTCATGGGTAGGTTAATGAATTTGTGTTCCTCCCCCTGTACTTTTACGTCAATATTTTTTCTTAAGAAGAATTTAGACAGTCTTTGATGAAAAATAATGTAATATATTTTTTTACAATATGAGGAAAGCACTTTTTTAAAAGAGGGGATAATCTCAAAGTATGGTTTGCCTTGGGCTTTGAGACGGAAGTATAACGAGATGTGAGGCCAGTGGCTGTCGCGAGAAGACTCTTTGCTCGGAGGGAGGGGATTCCTTTGACGTCAGGACGAGGGGAGGAGGTCCAATGACGTCAGAGTAGCTTGGAGAGGCAATGCCAATCCATCTCCGGTGGGACTCCTCTAGTCCATAGGATGGGTTCTCGATGATATTTGAGACTTGTTCTTCTTCCTCTTCGGCTCCAAGGGATCGGAGGAAGTTTTCGTTTTCTTCTTCGGGATCTTCGTCCTTGACCTTTTGAATGATAGGAACGAGTTTCCCCTTTAGATAGAGTGATCTGGGTCGTCCTCCCAGGAGTCGGGTCTTGTCGTCTTCGCTGCTGGAGACATTGTGGCCTCCGTTGCGCTCGACCCATCCGTTTCGACGCCGTGCCGTGGCGCCGCGTTGTCGGCCGATGCAGTCGCTGCAGAGGTCATAGTTGCAGGTGAAGCAGTTGAAGCGATTGTCTCCCGTGTTGGGAAGGAGCTGACCTGCATGGGGGCACTTGAGCCCCCGTCGCATTTGAAGGGGGTGATGAGCTTCTTGGGCCATTGACGGAGGTGTTTCCCGCATTTGGGACACCCCACGCGGTCGGATGTGGGAAGGCTGGAAAAATTCAAATTAAAGTTGATTTGAGGAATAACTTATTAATACCTTTCCCCTTGTGGTTATCTCTTTAAGGTTGTACGATTTTGAGTGCCCATATTGAGCATAAGTAAAATATAAATAAAATTAAAGGCTGAGGCCATTTTGTAAATATATTTATGGACACCTATATTAAAAACGCAACAAGAATGGAAAAAATATTAGAATAAAAATTATTGTGACTAAATTTAAATTGACTGGATTTTTATAACATATGACTATACGGCCCTACTATAAAAAGGCTGTGTGTTCTTTGCATTTAGAGTACACACTGCTAAGGATTCTAGAGCAGAGCTACCCAACTTTTTGAAAAAAACATCGGTTCTATATCTACCCATGCAAGCCTGTTACAGGATCCGACCTGGCTATAATTTTATATATCCATTCAAATCAAAGATATGAAGGAAAATCCCGGCGAAATGGTAAGAGCAGTGCCCAGCGATTTTTAGATGTACTCATACACGAGCCCCAATTATCCAGTTAGGCACTCCTTTTCAAGATTATATTATTGAGTGCAATATATATATATATTTATATATTCTTGCAAAACAAAATTTTACCTTCATCACTACAGGTTGATAAATATGTACATAAAAACTACACTAAGTCTCTTCAATTATAATTTCTTAAAAAATTCGTGTCAGTCAAGGACCAATACATTTATAAATATTTATAACCTTTATTCAAAAATGCCACTAACTAATACTACGTATATTTTGTTGCATCGAAGTTATTAAATATTTCTTTAGTGCTTGGAGTAATAATAAAAATGCTTGGCAAAAGACTTATTGCTATGTTTAATACTTCATTAAACCTGATTTGTTTTCTGACAGATATGAACACATTCACACATAAATTTGTGTACATACATATTTTATACTTGTAATACGACATTGAAGTGAGCCATGCATGTGAGCTCAACAAACATCATAGTAGTAGTCAAATATTATTAGTACTATGAACTTATCTTGAAAAATATTAAATTGGGATAAAGTCGCTCTGAGTCATGCCAAGTCCATGAAGAAGAAGCTAAAAAAAGTTTAGACGTAAATATTTTATATACATTTCATCTAGGACAATATGCTTTCATTCAGTTGACATGACATGAGAAGCAAGAGTACAATACATATTTTTTAACAGGGAACCAAAGGCAGAATTAATACACATCTTATTTGCTTGACGGCAGTAGCTGCAACGAATGTACCGACTCACAGATACAACATTGATGCCACTTCTTAGAAAATCAACCAAGGAACAAGATAAGGGAGTACCGTGTGCGTTATGGCGTGTTCAACTCTCAATGTTGGGGGCGCTGGTTCGAATACTCCCGATAGGGGATGGTCATATTGGTCTACCTCATTGATAAGATCCTAAGTTCGAGTAGACTAATTTTAATGATATTATGCTTATTTATATCCTGTCGGATGTAATTCTGTCGAACCATATAGGCAAAAAAAACAAGACAATGAAATATATTCTAGAGGATCTATTGACCCAAACTCATTTTTGTCGTCTCTTCTAACCAACTGTGGAATGGGTTGTCGAAGCCCTGCAGGAAGCTGAGAATTGAATATAGAGTGGCATGACTAGCAATCAATATTCTACTAGCAGTGTGTATACTCTTTCATGGCCAATATTTGACAATAATGTTATCCTTTTAGTCTGGAGTTTCCGTTTTAAATTTATAGTTTTGTAGGAATTGAAGTAATTTTAGATGTTTTTATTGAGATTTTTTTCTTTTCAACATTTAAGATTATTTTATATCCTATTAACGATCACTTATTCCTAATTATGACTCCTTTCTAAAAGATAATTGCATTGTATATTTCGTTGCTAATTGTAAAGGAACAGTGGTTTTAATTGTGAAGGCGTCTGGCTTGTGGAAAAATTAAAACTTTTCTACATAATTAAAGCCATTGGTAATTTATGCTAATAATTGAATGTATGATGTTGACTGTCTCAAGTCCAAAATGTAAAATCTACAGTTAAATAAAAATTTCCATTCAACCAATGGTAGGTTTTCTACCACTGATTTATTTATATTTACTTCAATATATGGAAGAGAGCTATCATCTAGTACACTTGAAATTGAAAATATTTATTTCATTGGAGTTTCACGTCTTTATTTTAAACTCTCATTTTTAATAAAATTGTATTATTATTACTACTTTTTTAAACAATTACACATTTATTTCAACCTAACTTTCAGATTGACTTATACACGGACAACATATCTAATTATTTGAATTATAATTAGATATTTTAAAAACCAAAAACAAGTTTCTGATCAAATGTTTAAGATATTTCTTTAATCCTTTTCTTTAATTTACTGTAAATATTGGCCATAATGAAAAAATAGTAGGTATGACTTTAGATTAGAGATCTAATTTTAAACTGAAATGTTTTTATATATTGTTATATGTAATATCTGTAACTCAATAAAGTCTTAAAACAAAAAAAGATTTATTATTATTCTTGTAATGATTTTATATAACTAATTATGTAATTCAATATTACTTTGTTTTACTAAAGCATTTATACCAATAAAAATGTCATATTGATCTAATAGACAGAGTTTTGCAATATTTATACTACTTTATGTTTACAGGGTATGGAACAAAATAAACATATTTACGAAAAATAAAACATTAATAACATATAATTACAAAATAAAACAAAAAAAACATTTTAAGGAATCAAACAATTTAAAACTTTTGGTTGTGCAAATGAAAATATTGTTCCACTATTTTCTTTAGATGGCTGAAATAACAGTAGAAATTCATCTATCATGGCGTAGTTAAATGAAACCCCCTTGGATTGCGAATGAATCATTTTGATTCCTCGATACCAAAAGTTCAATCAATATTGTGAATTTGGATGTACCCAAACGACTTTAGATATTTAAAAATATTAAATATACATACATAAACATGCATATACGAAAGTTCGGATTCAAATGTATTTAAATGATTTCATATAAACATGTGATATATGTATATTTGTTTAAAAACTCTTCCTTAAATACAAATAAATTGAAACTAGTTTACTTACAAAAAAATAATTTTTATCGTTCCAATAATAATTCGAAAAATTTATTGATCAATTTCCTTCGGGTAATTAATTTATAACACATACACACACACACACACACATATATATATATATATATATATATATATATCATATATAGAATGATAATTAAAACGAAAAGCTCGTTAGTATTAATAAGAAAATAATGTTTCTCATATAAGTCCCATGATAATCTAATTGTTATGAGCTCCAACTTCCTGTATATAGAGAATCAGAGTTATTATATGGGCTATAAAAATAATTTTTATAGTTTATTCTGTTACATACGGAATTATGTTCAACAAGTTAGATGGAATCATAATTGAATGGTTAACAATAACGGTAAATTGATTAATCTCATTTGATTACTAATTATTTTTTGACCTTTGACTAAGATAACAAAAGCAAAATTGCTCATAATCATGATGTCCTTTATGTAATTATGATAAGAACCAAATAAATACTACCTTTCTATAAATGAAGTCGTCTTATAATGAGTGCGAGGGCAAAACGTAAAATCGGCTCTATCAGGCTGTAGCTTTCTTATTTGTCGTATTATGAGAGGTTTCGTAGGTAAAAAATTAAAACTCTGAATCTTAGCTTTCAAACAAGATATTCTCGTTCTGTCTATGTAGTTTAGTAAACAATATGGCAGCGAGTGGCAGATTAGCTTCACGCCCCAGTGAAAGGTAAGGATATCAAGAGCCTTAAGAGAAAGGTAAGAAGTGGAGGACACAACACGAAAAGGATGGCGACTTCTTGACGGGGCTAATGGCTGAGATTGAGTCCAATTCCACAAAGTCCATGAGTAATAGACCCCCCAAATAAACCACTTTTTTAGTTCTTTTACATATACCCAGCGATTCTGGTTCATTTTTTGATGCTGAAAACGAATATCTAAATTAATAATTTCTAGCATTGTTAGAAATCGGACGTCACTGGGTTCAAAGGTTTCGTTATGAAGCAAAACTTTTTGTTATTACTTATTTTGAAAAAAATAGTTTTACCAAATTTAGCTATGATCAATTTATGACTTTAGATTTTTTTTGCAAATTTTCGTCAAATAATATTTAGTGCCAATAAATTACATAAGTGCTGACGCACCAACCATTTTTTTAAATAACAGCTCCTACTAGGGTTCTTTATTGTTTCAAGAAGGAAAAAGAAAAAGAGGGTACTCATGTTGATGTTTTGTTTTTTCAAAATGCAGTTTTTCAATGGAAATGTCGTTATGGTAATCTCGTGAATTCGCCAATAGACATTTTGTTCAACATATATTTATATATATATAAATAATATATATATATATATATATATATATATATATATATATATATATATATATGCTCATATTTGACAATCAAAAAATTATGGATTGAACTATGAATTCTGTTAATGAATCTAACGGGCGTCATAACCTGACGATACCATCAGCTCAATCACAGAGCTGGTACCGTTGACACGATGGAAACACTTTCGGGTTGCGTGAGGAAACGCACAACGTGAAAGTTCAACAGCCTGAAGAATGTTCTGACGCTGTTTCTCGCTCTTGGTCAGCACTTTAGTAAGTCAGACCCGAACTTGACGGCCCTCTCTGCCGTGTCATTGCCAACTTGAAGAGAAGTGACGATGCCGCTTAACCCAATGAATATTGAATCAGAAGCCCATTGTGCGACCGGAAATTCTAAGAAGGTTGGATGGATGTTTGTAAGCTGAAGGTAGAAACACTAAATGAGATATAGGTGGTGGTATTTGGAATAAAAATTCTTGTTATTCTTTGGTAAATTAATCATAGCCTATTACAATTATCAAAGGAATATGTTTACCGGCTAAGATTCCAAGTTTCACTGTCAACGAAGTCTTCAAGATTGCTCTCAGGAGAAATCTTCGGTAGGTTTGGTTTACCCGTCGGAACTTCAAAAGCTGCGTTCTCCGGCATAATCATTGCGTCGGCAATCTTTCTTTTGGAAACATCGTCAACGAGGTTGGAAAACAGTGCGTAGAAGACATTCCTACCGGTGAGGTACCAAGTGTGGCGGTGTAGTGTATTGTATTTAAAAGATAACTTAAAAACATCAACATGAGTACCCTCTTTTTCTTTTTCCTTCTTGAAACTATAAAGAACCCTAGTAGGCGCTGTTATTTAAAAAATGGTTGGTGCGTCAGCACCTATGTTCATTTATTGGCACTAAATATTATTTGACGAAAATTTGCAAAAAAATCTAAAGTCATAAATTGATCATAGCTAAATTTAGTAAAACAATTTTTTTCAAATAAGCAATAACAAAAAAGTTTTGCTTCATAACGAAACCTTTGAACCCAGTGACGTCCGATTTCTAACAATGCTAGAAATTATTAATTTAGATATTCGTTTTCAACATCAAAAAATGAACCAGAATCGCTTGGTATATGTAAAAGAACTAAAAAAGTGGTTTATTTTGGGAAGTCTAATGAGTAAGATGGCCAAAGATCTTGATGTATCCGAGTGGCCATACGAAAGGCTGTGAGCAAGATGGGACTGAGCTCGTACGTGCGCCGGATGCGCCAGCTCCCCTCCAATTCGGCCAAGAACAGCAGAGTCGACCTTGGGAAAAAGCTTCTGTCGTAGTCCTGATCTTCTCAGACAAGAGGAACTGGAGGGTAGACCAGAGCAGGAATGTCAGGAATGAGCGTTTTCTGGCCTATTCAGTTGAGGAAGTCACCTCCCCCCTCCCCATTAACCGGACAAAGTACCTGACATCATCTATGATGTTGGGGATGGTGGAAAGTGACGGCAAAGGATGCCCCGCATTGGTTCCCTCAAGGCTTGAGGGTGGGTGCCAAGGAGTATCTGGATGTGATGAAGAATGTTGTCAAGCCATGGTTGGATGCCACATACCCCAAGGGCACCTACTCCTGTCAAAAAGATAGTGCACCAGGACATAATACCAAAACAGCCCAGAAGTGAAGCAGTGTGTGCACAAGAGAGTGCGATAGCCGTGTGCGTTAAGGCGATTTCAACTCTCAATGTTTGGGGGGCAGGTTCGAATCTGGAGAGGGGATGGTCATTATTGGTCTATCTCATTGATAGGAGTATCCTAGGTTCGAGTGGCTAATTTTAATGCCATAATGCTAATTTATATCCAGTCGGATGCAATTCTATCGAACCATATAGGCAAAAAAAGTGAAGCAAGAACAACCTAATGGACTTCTGGCAGAATTGGCGCTTGTGACTATGGAATTTTAGACTTTGTAGAAAACAAGGCCAATGCCACTCTCTATCCAAGTGTTGATGCCCTGATGGCCTCTGTTGGGAAGGAGTGGGCAGTGAGTACTATTATATCATAAAAAATACTCAATCGAACTCAAGATAATATTTTAATAGAACAGATCCATTTTGGCCTTCCTTTCTTCTCCCTTAAATTTGAGAGTTGAACATGCCTTTGAAAGACACCTTGTATATTTTCTATCCATATATACTTTTATCAATTAAAAAAAAAACAATGTTAATTATATACACCTCAATCAAGTTTATAACAAATGCCAATCAAAAATACGTTCCTCTATAAATCATATGAAAAACAATAACTAAATCCTTGAAATTATAAAATCCGATAAAAAAATCAAATATTGCAATTATTAGATATTTGACCATTCCATAAACAAATCAATGATATATTTTGACAATATACTTAACATGTTTAACAACAAAAACAATGTAAGGAAATGAAAATAATCACCTTAACGACAACTTGCACATATTTTTATACGTATGTTTAAATCCACAACGCCATGAGGAATCTTATGAGTGTGTGCTATATATGTATTTATAGATGTTTCCAACTAATTGCCCCCGAAAAAACATAAAAATGATATATTGAAAAAATATAAAACTAACAAATATGGCATTTATTAAATTCAACAAAGTTTTAAAATAGAAATATACACCAAAGTTTCAATTCTTCTTTCATAAAGAAGGATCTCTATTTTAATGAACGAAATAACATTTTTATCATGAATATTAATCACATATGTTAAAAGCCAATTAACCAAAAGACCCTTAATTTTTAAAAGTTAAACTTGCCCTCCGTTTATTCTATTGAGCTCAGTCAACAACTTTACAATTTTTTCGCAAAAATGATTAAAATAAGTTACCATCCACAGCCTTGATGTTTTACTTGATAATGATTCTCTGTTTTTTACGTTCTATTTACAATATAGATACTGAAAATATCGTTGGTTTGTCATAAATTGCAGAAATATATATTATAAGGGAAGAATTGAGTAAAAATGTATGTTTGATAAAGGATAAAAAATCTCCTCCAAAAGATTACTCTACATCTATCGTTTTGAGGGTATATTATTAACAAATTCTAAAGACATGTTAAATACCTTTCAAACTCAATTTCAAAGACTTGCGGACGGTGAAAGAGCTAATTTCCTGTGTCCATAGTGTGATAATCATTCTTTTGTGACGTTTTAATAAATATAGGAACGCCTATTGAAGTTTTACGAAAAAGATAAACTTTTGAGCCATTATAGCCATAGATTTTAGCAAAGCTTTTTAAAACATACAAGATAGACATATTTTTAGGTCAGTAAAAAGGAATCTTTGAAATCCTGTTAGAGCTCTCCTTTATAATGGTGGCTCAATTATCTCCATGGGGGGAATAGAAAGTGATCCCATTTTATTATAAACATCTTTTTTTTTGGAAAGTATCCCAAAAATGACTATTTCAATATATAAATTTCTCGTCTATTTTGTTCGTATATATAAAAACGAATTCAGAATTCTTGAGATCATACCTACGATTTACTCCCAAATGGTTTGAAAATAGCATTTATATTGAGGACATGAGGGGGGATCGAATGGTGTTGGGGGGGGGGGGGGGGGACAACCAGCATAGCATTTGGGTGCGTTGAGGAGAAACTTCCCGTTATTCAATATCGTTCAAACTTTCACACAATGATCTCTAGGTAAAATTCTAGAGGGAACCCTACTCTCAAATCCGCAAAGTGTGAAATATGAATCACCCAAATACACAAGGATAATAAAGATCTAGTTCTTGCTAAATCATCAACCATCATAACTTTTTAATTTGATAATAATTTTTTTGTTTGTCTAAAAATACATTTTGTTGTTGACATGATGATCCACTGATTGTTCGATATGATGAATCAAAATAAACAATGATTGCTTAAATGTTTGTTTACAAAAAAAACTACTTTTTTTGTCCTTTTATATAAGGTTATTCTTCAGGACAGTAAATATGAACTACAATGTTCATTTATGTATTTTCGCAACTGCCCTGAATAGTTTTACTCTGTTTCTGTATATAATTTTAGTGTATTTTATTTTACACTGTATAAAATCTTGAGGTTAACCGAATAAAATGTTTTAAACCGAAAAAACTACTTTTTATTTGGTTTTATATATATCTATATTTGGTGTTTTTATATGTACAAGACCATACGGAAAAGGGGGGGGGGGGAATAAACATTCATTAATTGCCTTGAAAATTACTTCTTTAAATTCACATTAATAGGTGATACCCCAGGATTCCTATCCAAGGATCGTAAACGATATGGATGAAGCTCCCATTGAAAGAGATAATGTGGGTTTTTGAGGTTGATATTCTTATCCCTTAGTTCATGTTCACACCACAACATCTGTGATTGAAGTGGCGCCATTTTTTATAATACCAATTTATCATTTGTTATTATTGTTTTTGTTCAACAAATTACGTCCGAGAAAAAGATCTTCGATTATCTTAGAATATATGTAACAAAGTTTTGCACAAAAGTTATATTACCTGTTCATTGGAAACATTTTTAAAAACAGTTTGTAAGTCGGGAGGAGTTTGTAATAAAGGCATTCTATTTATTTATTTTTTGGAAATTCAAATCTACCGCTTTTTTTAAGCTGATGCCACCAAGTCGTTTGTATTTAAAATGTACATATACCTACAGGAGAAATTATTTTGGGAATAGTATAGTTTTTTGACGTTTCAATCATAAAGCATGAAGTCCATTCCAAACTCAGGGTAGATATTATAAAATAGTTTTTAAAGTTATTGAGTATCCAACCTCTGTTTACGTAATGAAAGGATAGGTACGGCTAGTGTTATGTCAGTCCCAATTTATTCGGTCCGGTCCAGTCTTAGGACCGGTCCTATCGGTCCTTAGGACTGTCGGTCCTTGGGATTGGTCCTTAGAACCTACAGTCCTTGGGATCTGTCCTTAGGACCGTCGGTCTTTACTCATTAAATGTTTTTGTTAATTCATTCACAACCCTTTCCTTTAAATCGCTATAGGCTAATTTTTAGGTATTGTCATCAATCATCGACAATTTATTTTGTAATAACAATCAGTATTTAATACTTATTAATAACATAAGAAAAAAATGTTATATTTGTCATCAGCTCATTGAAGATGTTACTTTCCTCATAAAAAGCATTTTTCTTGTCTTTGAATTAAGAGATGTTGACAACATGACGTAGGTTATGACGTCAAAAAGAAACATTTTCCTTTTTTAAGGATCGACAAAAAGGACTGGACCGGACCGGACTGCAGTCCTCGGTCCTAGATAAGGACCGACACATGACTAGGCATGACCTCATACCTAACTATGTATATTAAGTTCGATTTATCTCATGAATTTACATATAATTTTTAACACTTGGATTGACAGTTTGATGGGTGCATTCATGTTGGACAGTGAAGAAAACATGTTAGCAAGACGTACTCTTGATCATCCGTGACCCAAACATTCATTAAAGACAACAACCAGTAGGTCAAGCCATGTTCATTTGACATCTCCCTCTACTAAGACATTTGTGACCCGTCATTTAGAAAGTAATTAATTAATTAATACAAAAATAGAAGATGCATACAAAAATCAGTATCAATTTTATTTTTATATATTATATCATTATTGTACTGGAAATCTCTTCTTTTTTTAAATTAATTATATTTGTATTGTCTATGGAATCCTTTATATTTTTGTTGCCTATTTATTTACATGGAATGGCCTTTGTGACGATATGAATACACATTATAACATTAAAATTAATATATCAAACCAGGGGTTTATTCAATCAGGTCTGTGAGTTTTGACCTACCCCTCTTGGGAATGTAATTTGCACGCTAATATTGAGATTTGAATAACTATATCTCTTAAGCTTTTACTTCAATCAAGAGTTGTATGATGTATACGATTGTAATTTATAATTTTAATACAATCCTATTTAAAATAAATATTTCAAAAACATAAGAAAATCTGGAATATCATCTTCTTATTCGAATATTCATATTTTAGTCATGTTTACTTTCAAAAAGTACTCATAAACTCTTTAATAATATATACATATATAATATATAAAGAATAAATAAACAACATTTAGATAGAATGTGTATTCTTGTATTTTTTACGTATTTACCTAAATTTTAATATATAATACTAATTACCTCCGTCGAAGGAGGTATTGTTTTCACTGGCGTTGGTTTGTTGGTTTGTTTGTCAGCAGGATAACTCAAAAAGTACGGAACGGATTCAGATAAAACTTTGTGGAATTGTTGGAAATGCCAAAAGGAACAATTGATTAAATTTTGGCATCTCTGAGTGCAGAATTAAGATGCAAAATGAGCTAAATACTAAAAATATTAATAATGAAATGGGGTCTCTATTCAGGGAGTAGGAAAAAACAAACGCTTAAAAAATATTCATTGACGTAATATTGTTCATTTATCAGCTAAGGACTACGTCTCTGGGTGCTTAAACTTCTTTCTCTTCCCGTCTTCCTCTTAATATTAATATTAAATAAAATATAATGCTAATATTAAGAGCATAATGGAGAAAAGAAAGAAGTTTAAACATCAGTGGCGTATTTCTGAATTGACGAATAACTAGTATGACGTCAATGGATGTTTTTTAGGATGGCTCTCTCCTCACTCATTATTCACCAAACACATCTACTTATGTAGACATATATGATTGGATTGTAATCCGTTAAGTGATTCATTTGGTTGGGATCGGCGGAGGTTTGCACTCTCTGAGTGTATACATGCCTCTAGTTCTATATGTTTTACAACTGTGAATAAAAGAATGACTAACTGCAAAATGATCTAAATTGATCAGTTTGATATAACCACTAGCAAAGTCTCATTCGTATAAATGACTTGAATATCAATAAAAATGAAGGAACTATATATGCAATGAAATAATTTATCAATTCAGACTCGGCAAAATCTATTTTTTGTTAAATAATCTATCTGATTCTTCAAAGAAAGGTTAAGTTAAAACATCATAAATGTTTTTTACAACATGAATTAAGTCTTTAAAGATGAAGAGTCACAAATTAAAGTCTATAACTACGGTATGTCATGTATTTTTAGACCCTAAGAGTCATCAAGGTCAAATAAGTTTTTAAATGCCTGACCTTAAGACTGTTTTATTGAATTTAAAGTGAGAAAGAATTGAAGATGTCAAAAAAACTTTTGATAAATATATTTTTCTTTCTTTGAAGAGACTAAAAAATCGGAAGATTTAATCCTCTAAAAAGTACAACAAGAGTTTTTTATTAAACAATATTTATTAGGCATTCAAATATATATTTATTTATTTTTGGTTCAGTATATATTGTCCAGGACCTACTATTTATGAAATAAATCAAAGAAGGCTAAAGTTTATTCATATTTGTTTTTTGTTAGGGAGATATGAAGCATTTTCTAATGGTGGATATAAAAAACGAATCCTCAAATATAAAAATTGTTCGAAAAAAATAACAGATTCCTCTTATAATAGACCCGCAACATTTATTGTTATTGCTGTTTACACAGAAGATTTGACTATATATATATCCATTGTATATATGTGTATCCCTTTTGATAATCCATTGTGAGTTTCATTACGTTATCCTGCTGATAAGCTAACCCCTCGATTAATGGAATTGTAATAAAGCAAAATACCATATAGGAAATAACGTTTACAATCAGTTTATAGATTCATTCATATAATTGGAGAATTATAATTCTGAGCCCTGATTTAACGATTGAACTTTAATACAATAGTCCTTTGTGTATGTAGAGAAGAACAGATTGTTTGAAAGTAGTATTCAATCACACAAAAAATCTGTAATTATAAATAACAACTTTTATTCTATTTCACATATACCTAAAGCAACGTTTTTTCGATGACTTCACCATATCTTGAATGGCTTCATAAGTTTGTATTCACTTTTGGACGTGATGTATTATTTTACTTATTAACTTAGTTTTGCAGTTTCACCTTAATATGCTTTCATAAAGATAACATCATAGGAATCTATAGTATCTTTTAGTATATTGGTTAATTAACCATACAATAAAAATTGTTAGAAAGACTACATTTTACTTTTTTAACAGACAGTATTGTGTGTATTGAATGTATCGGGATTGAAAATACATATTCCTAAATTTGCGATCATGAATACAAAAATCCTATTATGTTTTGATAAAATTTGTAAAGGTTGCGTGATTTATTGCATACTTAGTCCAAATGAGGGTGATCCTTACCTATTAAGAAAGATAGTTTTTATCGGAGCAGCCCTTTCGATGAGATCCATTTTTCCAATTGTATCCTCCGATGTGTTTGCAGCAGAGATAGCACTTGACCTCTTCCCCTGACTCAGAGTTGCAGCACATGGCGTAGATGACAAAATAAATGATGACGCATCCGAGAAGGGTCACGAGAACCCAGGCCCACCATGGTATGCTTCGACTGCCCGTCATGAGAGGTGCATCTATAAGAAGTAAAAAGATTGCTTTTAAAAGGCAATTGATAAAGAGGGTACACAAAATTGGAGTTATAACCTTGTCTAATCATATCAACCGAATATTCAAAGATGATTATAAAGTGTTTTGTGAGGGTTTTTGTCTGGTTAAAACAATAAAACAGCTCCTAGACTACGATGCATAATATAAATATAATAAGTATTGAGAGGAACTTATATGGATAGGTTCCGATTTCCGAACTTGGATCGATGTCCACTCGTTAGGAGCCCTGATTTAACGATTGAACTTTAATACAATAGTCCTTTGTGTATGTAGAGAAGAACAGATTGTTTGAAAGTAGTATTCAATCACACAAAAAATCTGTAATCGAGCAAGGAATACTAGATATTCCTTGAATAGAGAAACCAAGACTCAAAAAATATCAGGCTTAGGGAGAATAGTTTGTTCTTTAATAAGGTCCAAAGAGTGAATGAATATTATAAATTAATAATAATAAAATTGGGCACTCTGATACTCGTTGAGTAAACACATAATTGTGATATCAACCAATCAGAGTTTGAGGAGTAATTTGAATTAAGGCGGTAAATGCCGCCAAAATAATGAAATAAGGGAAGAAGCCACAGCTTCAAAATCAATAATTATATTGCTATCGCAGGTTATGTTATCAAAACTCATACTGAAACTATATATTTACCGTGACACTTCGAGACATCTTATTCCTTCCCATCATAAGACTCCTTTTGGTGACTTCAACATAGTCCTGTAACTGCCATACATTCCTTTTTCTTTAAAAAAATATCCTGGGGCCAGTCGTTTAACTACTAAAACATACCTCATTTACGATACCCTTTACCATGCATACAAGTAGTAGTATGTAGAAAACGCAAGCGTATTCAATAGCAATAAAAATGCTTTCCAAAAAAGTTCCCTACGCTAAAGACCCATTAAAGTATATTTATTGGTCTCATTTGATTTGAATGGCCCTACTTTGTAAATGTATGTTTTCATATACTACATAGAGTCTAATTGCAGTCACAAATAATCGAGTTATAATAAAAATAAATGGCCATCTATATGAATTCTACGCCGTATGTTTTAACATTTAAAATCCGCATTAAATTTCTTTATTTGTTTCATAATGTGCTTCAAACTTTACTTGCTGTCTTTATGGCGACCTCTACGGCCCTGTGGGCTTCGGCGTTTGGCCCATCGCACTCTTGTGGTCACATATATCATCAATCCCTTGAATTTGCATGACTATGCCATATCTGAGAAGTGGCCACCTAACTTCCCGGACTGTAACCCTTGTGACTTCTACTTGTGGCGCACAGTTTACATGGACACAAACAGGTCTGAGAGAGATGAAGACTCAGGGAGCCGGTCAGCCTCGCCTCCGCCAGTTTATTTGTTTTATATTCTTGTTCAATATATAATAGCTGTATGTAATATAATTATGAAAAGGTCAGTAATGTTGATTTAACCAAAATACATTATATTTTTTATTCCAGGAAAAGTTTGTCATTCAACCGTACCCTTATCAATATTGATAAAATGTCATTTATCAATAGTAGAACTCCTCTTGAAAGCTTTAAAATATATTTACCAACAAAATAAGGTTTTACCATGATGGCTTTGAAGTTGTCAGGTTATTCTATGATTTTCTTTGTTGTATAATTTCATAACTCGGCTTACCCAAAAAATATATTGCCTTAAAAATGACAACTATAAACTAATTCACATGGAACGCCATGAATACAATAGCAATGGGACATCCTTCAGTTTTGCCCATGTTTACCCAAGTCATTTTGCCTTCCTTTGCAATTATTCTTTTTTTTCTTCGTCGTCATGTGACAAAAACTATGATGATTCCTTGGGAGGAGGAAAGCAAAGGATTTTCTTTTTCCTCCTTATATATACATATATACTAATATTTTTTTAAACCCGGGAAAACTGCAATATTGGGAAATATCTGCTGCTCCTACAACTACTACTGCTATCTACTACGAAAACGACATTTAGGGCCCATATTATTTCTCAAGATATACAAACATACAATTTTTCTTCAACATAGTAATGTGAATAATAATAATAACAACAGTTTTAGAATCACATTTGAGAAAGCTCCCCTATTATCCTTGCCTTCATGACTTATCAATGCGACCATAAGGAAGAATATATATATATATATATATATATATATATATATATATATATATATATATATATATATATATATATATATATATATATATATATATATATATATATATATATATATATATTACCCCAATATTTGTAAGGATTACAAGATTGTTTTTCTCGCAAACTCATCGATACAATTGATTTTTTTCATTTGATATAACTGTTTTCTTAATAAAACAAATATGTCCGATAGTCAGAATGATGATCTATTTATCAATTGATATTTAAAAAAACATTATTTTTCAGTTCCTTTATTCAATTAATATTTATGTGGAATGACAGAGTTTATTCAAATTGAGTTTGCATTTTCGAGTTGCAAAAGCTATATCGCAGAGCGTTTATCTTCGAGGGAACCTATTCAAGAGGGAGATCTAAAATCCATTGTTTTATCAGCAGCAGCTCGGTACATGACGCTATCCATCAGGATTCCAGAGGATTCAAGCTAGAGATTTGCGAGTGACATCGTTCTGTACTTCCCCTCCTGTTCCGAGAGGACCCCTCACCATCTGAAGTTTTTACTACGATATTACAAAAACAGTCTAGTTTCAAAATGAAATCTATTTATTCCAAATCGTGTTAATGTGATTTTAATATTCAATTAATTTCAACTTTGTTTTATGAAGTGATTGTACTTTATGAGAGGGTTTTATGTTTTGTATTGACTTTATTTAGTGTATAAATTTCAAACTATAATGTTTATTTATATATAGTATATATTATTTAAGCAAATTCAATAAAGTCTTAAAGGGGAAAAAGGATTGGTAAATGAATGGGATCGAGGTCCTTTGAAGAAGAGAAGATTCGTTTTTCCTCCGTCTCAAATCTTCATTTAAATTAAGTGATGGAGTATTAGAATACATTAATAAACATTGGAGTCAAGAATTAAAACTTCAAAAAATATTAATACAATTTTACAATTCTAAAATAAATTAATTACATATACTGAACTATAGAATGCTAACAATAAAAATAAGTAAAATTATTAGTAAAATTTTAATAACTTTTTCATTATTTTTAAAAGATGCTTTGACTTTGAAGGGAAGTACTTGTTTTATTTCGCGGCGTCGCTCCAAGAGTTTTCATGAAGCGACGGGTCCGTTAATAATGCGATTCATATCTTGCCACCGCTGAGAGCATTATGACTCTAAGTTTCTCGGATCTGATATAATCGTTTGCTGTCAACCTTTTGAAATACGTGTCTGAGAATTATATAGTATATGTAATTGCTTAAGAAGCATCTGATCGATTTATTCTTTTTTTGAAAAGCCAATAATCTTCCATCGATTATAGAGACTTTTTTGTCATTAAACTTTTTTAAATGTAAATTGAAATACGTGTAGAGTAAAGATCCTACATCTGAATAGCATTTATTTCTTGGGAAAATTCTGTTTCTAGTACTCCATCAAAGCGGTTATGAAAGTAATCCAAATTTCATTATTTTTTACCTCCACATAAAATACACTAAATAGTCTTTATAGAGTATTTAGTTTAAAAAAATAAATTTCTAGTTGTACCTCTGTCTAATTTTCCTTTTGAACTTTTGTGACATTTCATATATTGCCACTAGGGCAAACTTATCAGCTTTTTCTAATTCTGAAAAATAATGTCCTGGGTTTAGCTTTTCCATCTTGAACTGATTTCTTTTGTGCTTTTCGTTTGATTATTGATATAATACTCAGGTGCAAGGCCAGCCACTCTGTAAAGGCCCGAGCGCCTGTTCCATAAATGTTGCCTTGGTGAAACTTCCTTGTAAATTTATTTTCATATTTGAAAAATACTTCTCATCCTTCAGCGCCCATAGTGGAATTTTGAAAACACTTCGATTTTTGGAGAGATAATTATCCTATGTTTACAAATAATGGCCAGAAAACATTCTGGATGTAAAACAGCTGTTTAGCAATAGTGATGAAACATGGAGAGATAAGAGCTAGGTCGATTCGAGAGGACTGGCTTTTTTTACAAGAAGAACTTTTCTTACATTCATAGTTGTCTTGGTTGCAGTATTGAGGTTATATAGGTATACTATCATGACTACTGTAAGTATACATATAATAAAGTTATATCAATTAACTTCAACTTTTCAAATCGAAAATATATCCTGCTGCTAGTATCCAAGTATAGTTTTTAGTGCTGAACCAGATTCACTAGATAGTTTGAATGAATTAGAATCATTTTAAAATCTTTAATGATTTAGTTACCTCCGCCGAAGGAGGTATCGTTTTCACTGGCGTTGGTTGGT
>CP045900.1:3070027-3081310 GCA_013387185.1 Caligus rogercresseyi | reverse complement strand
AGCATTTATAAAATATTGACTTACTTTTGCAGGCTGAGGTTCTTTGATTGGAGGAAAACATTAAAAAAAGAACGAGAATTCCCACGATGCCATATCAACACCCACAACGGCAAATACTCAAGGGTGAACGACTTGGTTTTCTTCTGTCTCAGACTGTGCACTGGTTGTTTTGAAGTAATTGGACAGGGATGAGAATCGAATTCCGAGGCTAAGGCCCCCTCCGACCTTTCTCGTCATGTCGTGATTTAAAGACACTAGACTTCTTCTAGACTGAAATCGAAAGATACGGATATTGAATTAATATGCTTCATTCTTCGTCTGCGATAAAATGGACACTGAGCTATTTGTTCCTTTGTTGGTCTCTCATACGGGGTTCATAATTTTTAGGAAGTGTTTGATAAAAAGAAATATTTTAAAGTGAGCTTTTCAATATCTTTATCTTATGAAACAAAAAATAATATCTATAAGACAACAGCAACAATGCAACCGGAAAATAGCTTTCCAGAGAAAGTTTCCAACAAGTCAATATTTTAAATTGAAGTACTTGGCATTTCTGGTATCCTTTAGCATGGTAATGATCATTATTTTTTTTCATTTATACCATTTGTGGGGGCGAAACCTAATGTTCCATGAACATGGTCGCATCTAGCTGATGAATTTCATTTAATCAATCGAGAAGATATTCCATATCAAATGTAATTTATTTAACACTATCTCAATGACATAAGGTTCTTTAAGGATTTTGTTTCAATCAAGTGGTTTTTAATATATTTCAAAAATCTTTATTTTTGATAAGAATATGCCAAATTTTCTTTTATAATAAGAGATATTGAATATATGTGTTTTTCCTTTGTAAGCGATAACAAATAATGGACATCATATTGTTCCAACGACACCTAATAATGGATTTTGTAAATTTGTTGCAATATTGAAAATTTTGAGGTCACACACGAAAAAAATATAGTCTAATTGCCATCAAGATGAAATGTAAAAATGCGTCACCGGCCAGAAATGCAAGAAGCTATATATTCATTCAATTGTTCTCTTTGCACGGCCACATTACTGGACCAAACTATTTGTGACTGATCTAACTACGTCATGGGAGGGCAATAAAGAGGTTGAAGTACAATTTAGGCATTAGAAGGCTCTGAAACACGTTTCATAAAAAATCAAAGTTGCAAAACAACTCTAAGAAATTGGCACGTGTGACCTCAAATGTGTTATCAAAGATCAGAGAAGGGTAGAGAACACGATCTATTATATAATAGATATATATATATATAGTATATTTATACTATATATATATATATATAGCTATATATATATTATAGATACACTTTTTTTCCTAAATGGTTCGATAGAATTGCATCGATAGGATTATAAATAAGCATTATAGCATTAAAATTAGTCTATCAATATGGTAGACCAAAAAGACCATCCACTATTGGGATTCGAACCTGCACCCCCAATTGAGAGTTGAACACCCTTAACACGCACGGCTATGAGCTCCCTTACTTATGTAGTGCTCTATATATAAAATGTTTGAAACATCCTTATGACCCAACAAGTGATCTCCTAGGGGTCGTGCAAAAGATGTTGACGTCTTTACGTCACTCGAGTCAAAACAGAGGTCAAAGTACCTTTTTAAAAAAATTGAGAAAGTCTCTTATTGTTTTTTAAATAAAATTAAATATGTAGAAACGCTGTGCGTATTAATGTATTGTTAAATGATTTCAAAAGTGAAGTCAGAAGTTACAGGTCACGAAAAGACCAGAAACTATATATATTTATATCTTGTCATTTATTACACAGAGAATATGGAGTGCCAAAGTAATGGTTAGCAGTTTTCATGAAAAAAATATTGAACCTCAATCTTTCTTTAGCTTATTATGTCACTGTATTCCTCCAAGTGTGGAGAGCTAACGAATTCCCTAATGTCCAGTGCTACCTGCATTGCTTCGGAACTCTACATCCTCTATGCTATGCATGTTTCCCTGACAAAGACAAATGGCCTACATATATATATATTATATATATATATATATATATATGGTTGTAGGAAAATTGCCCGAAAGAAAATTGCCCGAAGGAAAATTGCCCGTAGGAAAATTGCCCGAAGGAAAATTGCCCGAACGGAAAATTGCCCGAATGGAAAATTGCCCAAACAGAAAATTGCCCGAAAGGAAAATTGCCCGAATATATATCATTTGTTTTAAACCCCAAAGAATTATTATTCCCAAAGTAGCTAGTTAGGCAATAGAATAGTTACCTGAGGTGATTAAATTTGGAAAACTACATTTTTAATGTGAAAAATTAAGTAGTTTTATATTATAACCAAAGATTTTATTTTCTCAACTCTTCAAAAAGTACAATATTCTATAATCGTAAAATATAATATACATATGTTTAAAACAGTTTTAAATTATAGGCCATAGACTTCAAATAATATTTTTTGTCATCAATACTGTAATAATTGTTAACAATGTTTAATATACTAGAATTTATTTGAGCATACTTATTATTTTTCCGGAAAACATTACCTCTACGAATTTGAACAATTTTGGACCTAGACATTGTCTCTTCTTTTTGTAGAGTAGCTATCAGTTTCCAATATTTGAATGATTACATCCAATGGTTTTATTGAGTGCATTGTGGTATCCTTCTACACAGTTGTTTGTTCTAGGTTCTCCAGATAATACTCTTGCATAGACATTCCACAAATGAGTTGGGTATCTTGGTGGATGCCTTCTCCCATTATTAATTCTTCCTCTTAGAATTCCAATATAATTGGACTCAAAATACGAAATAAATGTGAGTTCTTAAAAAATATCAAATACATTGTCAAGAGGTACAAATGCAAGCAAAGAAAACATTTTAATTTGAAGACTAAAATCTCCTTCAGGATGGTACCGATTTTTGTACCAAATTCAATAATTTATTTGTATAAACTCTGTGAAAAATGAAAAAAGCAACCATGAAGTGAATTTTCCGGAAATACATCTTGTAAACTATTAATGAAAGCCATTTCATAATCAATAGAAATATAAATTGGTAGCTCAACAACAATTTCTTTATTTTTTTGAAATAATAGTCTATAAGTAGTTGCTGACTTGTTTGGTAAAAAATAAATAATCTGGGTACAGCGATGGATGTTTCGATGTAAATGTGAACAGTTACAATTTGGTAAAAAAATCAGGGGTTATCTTGAATGTACCATCAATGGCCCATTTCCTATTATTCGCCAAATCTTGAAGGCCTGAATTCGTCCCAAATATGAGGATTCGACTTTGATCGTCCTCTCCAGAGTCATATAAAAGAAAATTATCTTCAGAATTTTCTAGAGTTTTGAATCGGGGTGGAATTGAGAATCCCATGCGAGATTGTGGAGATGTTGGGAATTTTTCATTGATGGTCTTCCATCCTCTAACACTTCTTGCAATATTAGATAATGTTGTCAATTGTGCAATTGTAGCTTCATCGCTGTTTAAAATAGCTGTCGAAATTGTTGATCGGGTTGTTTGTTGAGGGTTCTTTAGAGATGCTTCCTTAAGTTATCTTCGACAATTGATGGAGTCCACTTCTGCCTTCGTCAATTCTTGGCAATGTTCATTCACATATTTAACAATTTCAACTTCAGTTGAAGATTTGGTGTGAATTTTTGCTCTACAGTTCTTTGCCTTCCTTTCGCAACACTCCCAATAAATAGTTCCACTATTTTCCCGATTTTTGTAATACCTATGTTGATATTCATCAACTAGGATCAATCGGTTTCTTTCACTTTTTATAAATTTTGTCATATCTTACTTCGATAGCAAACTGATATATACTGACTAAAATTCTCCTATAGAAACAAAATATTAAAAAAGACAAGTTAAACGCATTAATGCAGATTTGCGTATGCAATCATTAATAAAGAAAAATCCTTTGTTGAGATGCCACCGTAGATGAAAGCTAGTAACTTCACTATAATAGATTTACAGTTGAGTATTGGGACTCTTATACAAAAATATACAACGTATTTTCCGGAGTATAAGTAGCAGTTTTTTTTGCATAGTTTGGCCAGGGGTACGACTTATACTTCAGTGCAACTTATATGTGAAGTTTTTCTGCCTCTCTATCAAATAAATTTCCCCCAAAAATGTTACAAAATGATTGAATGCACTATAAAACGTTCTTTTGACAATTTCCAAATATGTAGGTATTTTCAAGTTCGACTTATACTCCGGTGTGACTCATATATGCCTTTTCCTCCTTCTTTCTTCATTTTTTGGCCTGTCCGACTTATACTACGGAGCAACTGATAATCTGGATCATACGGTACTTAAATATTATCAGTTATTGTGACCGAATTCTGGACATAAATGAACATAATAAGCCGTGTTTACAAATTATAGTAATCTAAAGTTTAAACTTTAAATTGGCTATTATTTAAATTGGCTATTATATATTCTTTGTTCTGTTATAAACTGTAACTAAATATAATCAATTAGACAAATTATCAGTTATTATATAAATTTAAGCCAAGAAGGTACTATCAATCAAACGGCTCCTAACAAAAAAAATTACCCCTTTTTTGAGTTGAGTTCGGACCTCAAAACGTGAGACTTAAAAATACTGGGTCTAATAAAGAAAACATGGTGATTTTTTTTTGTAAAATTAGCTTTATCCAATGATGTAATATCTATCAAGAGCAAAAGAACTATTATTCCAGAAATCGACCCAAAATTTTGAGTTATAAATTTGTGTTCTAAGGGGCTAACATAACTTATTCAAGCAACGGTTTTAATAACTCATTTTTAGCTTAAATTAAGACATGGATACAATTACATTTTGAGACCCGGCGGAACCAAAAATTTGGGTTTTGAGGGGCTAACATGAATTATTTTAGCATACGAGGTAGAAATTATCCCGTTTTGAGGTCCAGCAGCACCCCAAAAACCCTAACATTTTGGGTATAAACTGGAGTTCTTAGGGGACTAATATAAGGCTTTGGGCATTTTGGGATTTAAAAAATACTAAAACAATTCTGACAATTTTCCTTTCGGGCAATTTTCCGTTCAGACAATTTTCCATTCGGGCAATTTTCCTTCGGGCAATTTTCCATTCGGGCAATTTTCCTTCGGGCAATTTTCCTTCGGGCAATTTTCTTTCGGGCAATTTTCCGCCTACCATATATATATAGCTGGCCCAGATATAAGGTCTAAGATACAAAATTGCAAAGTTATACACGTTTAATTATGCATATTCATAAGGGAGCGCTTGGGCAAAGCGACAGTCGAACGATGTTTCTCTCCTATCGAAGGGAATAATATCTATATGTCTCTATGTGAATGTTACAAAAGTCATACTTTAAAATATACCGTACCGATTGTCAATTGGTATGGTATTGGTAGTTTATAATTACCATTTTTGATGCGGTAACTGAGCAATTAAATGATACCAAGTAGTTTTGGTAACTGATAAATTAATAAAACAACTGACATTTGACCTTTGAAATGAGGAGATTCTAACAATTGATTAAAGAACAACACAAAACAGAATATTCTTCACACCTACATATGAGGTCATACCTTTTTTCAATATTTGATCACTTCAATTTACTAATTCATTCATATATTGCAAAAACTCCCGACCCCTTCTCGATTAGTAACAGTATACTCATGTCTTTGCGTTAGTCATAGTGATTATGGGACTTTGATATCAGTGCAACACTTGGCTAATAATTTGAAAAGCTAAAAAGACCGTTGATAAATCTGAACATACCAGCTGCTTTGAAGTTTTGTAAAGCCTCAAAGTCACAGATAAAAATATTTGGAGAATATTTCAAAGTATATTTAATTCAAAATTCTAAATAGTTTGACTCCATAAGCTATTTTACGGCGGGTAATCGTCCTAGGGGTAAAAGTAGAGGCAGTCCTGGCTACTTTAGTGAAGTGGGACGTGATCCACATGTGGAAACTGGCGTTTTTTTTGCGCCCCCAAATAGATTGTGCAGTCGCCCACATTGACCATAGCAAAAACCGGCCCTGGGTAAAAGTAAGGGGGGTTCAGGGGGTTGTGATCCTGTTCCAAATAAATTGAATGTCAATTACTTACCAGTTTTATAAATAAATATCGCTATTAGAACTCTTTTTTTGGGGGGCGGGGGGGTTAAAATATATATTTATTATTCTAAAAAAATATAGTGAAATACACAATAACATAGAAAAAAATATAAATATATAAAATATAAAAATCTAAAGACAGTTACGTTAAAACAAAAACATAAAGAACATTGTAATTCAAAATTACTGTCTAAAGAAAAAAAAACCTAAATGTATATATGCACCTAAAAACAAAACAAACTTAATCTCTATTCAATCTGTAACGGCGGTGTCTACGTATGGTAGATTTGATGATATTGAGGTATTGGAGGGAATTGGAGGGAATGAACCTTATTAGGTCACCAGACATGTCCACGAAGATGCAGAGACGCTTGGAATTTTAATTGCCATAGCGCAATACCGAGCAGCTGTCCCAATCATTATAGCTCTGAGGTTTTCAATTTTTATATACGAATGATTTGTCAATTTCTTTGCTATTAAAGATTTAATGCTTAACAGCGAATATTCAATTGCCTTATGATGAGAGCCAGCTTCTGTTTTCGCCTGAAGGGTCCAAACAAGATCGATGCCTTAATGATATTGGAGTCGATATCTTCTTGCGGAAAGACATTTAATTGAATAAAACACTCACAGTCCTTAAAAATGACAATCTACAAAGCGTGTATTATATTATTGTATAGAATGCCACAATTATTGCAAGGATAAAAAAAATTAATGAGCCGAGTCGAGATTGAAATGGAGCTGTAAATTTGGACCCATCAGTAATACTCAGGTCGAACACGAAATTTCTTTTTTCCATGAGGAAGGAAGACTAAAAATGCTTAAAAATTACTTATTATGTCTTTCTTCATAAAACTTCTTTTAAATCTGTATAAATGTATTTTCAAGAAATAAAGTATGTACGAATTATATAAAGAAAATTGACAACGTTGGTTCAAAATACGTGCAAATCAATGAAATAATTTTAGAATGGTAATTTTCTGAGAAGGATAAAAAGACGGTACAGCCTCTCATCCATTAAATTATAACTTGCTTTGCGGGTAATATCCACACGCATGCATCCAGATATTTCTTTTAGCAATAATTTCCTCTTTTTAAGAGTTCGGTAACTAAAAAATTTGGTCATATGAAATATTACGTTTCTATTGTTGGAGATGAGAGTATTCTATTCAATACCATAACAAGCTATTCCAGCTCAAGTGTCAGTCTTCAATGTCTTAAATTTTAACTCGTAACAGGACTACCACCCCCGGAATAGCACCCCCTGGGCTTTTACCCCCTGTTATTAATATTTTTTATCCCTTAAAGTCAATTATGAAGTTAACTATATTTATATCTATGAACAAAAGTGACATCACTGGTTAACATGTTATAACATATCATTAGAATTGAAATATGCATAAATAAAACGTGTAGAACTTTGCAAATTTCATATCGCAGCAGCTGAAGGATACCAGGGACCCTCGTGCTGTTGTCGACAGGGCCTCTAGGCTCTCCAGCAGCGTCCGCAAGGCTGGACCCCAAATCATCAGGAGGGTGTCAGACATCTATGAGCACGACCCAGAAGGTCCATCAGGGATATCGCCAAGGAGATTGACGTTTCTCACGTAACTTGTTAGCTTGTGTGAATGAGGGATTTGCGTTGTCACAGTTACAAACTCAAGGTTGGCCAGCTGTTGACGTAGAAAAATAAGAACATGCGGCTGCACAAGTCTGTGATGCTGCTGAACAAGCTTAAGCACCCAAAGGAAAAATACATGCTCTGGTTCTTATGGATTTTTTGCCACGACCAGAAGTTAAACAAACAGAACCAGAGGTGGGTGCTAACTGTCCAGCTGATGTGCCAAAGGTGATGAAGATGAAGTTCCCAGACACAGTCATGGTGTTCGGGGGCATCTCCAGTGATGGTAACGTTATGGCTCCGCACATCTTCGAGAAGGGGTTGAGGGTTAGCACGAGGTCTACCTTGACGTTATTAAGAAGAAAGTCCTTCCCTGGACTAAGAAGGTGGCCGGGGACAGGCCTTGGGTCTGGCAACAGGACTCTGCCCCTGCCATGTGTCCAAGAAGTCTCTGGATGGTGGCAGCGAACACATACAATTTCGTCCCCAAGACCCACTGGCACTAGCTCTCCGATTTGAATCCTATGGACTATTTTTTTCTGGGGCTACCTTGAGCGACACACCAACCGACTGGCTAACAACACCAAGGACGCCCTGATCACCTCCATAATGAGCAGGCCAGGAAGTTGGACAGGGCTCTGGTGTCCAAGGCCTGCTCCTCCTTCTGCGCCAGGATCCAGCGTGTCATCGACGCAGAAGGCGTACATTAATGTACATTAAAATTCAAAAACGAGAAAATTAAGTTTTGAATAGTCATTTTTTATGCAAATACCCCAAAATGAACATTTTGAAACTTTATTATCTTGTTTCATTTTGAATGTAAATGAAAAATAAAAACTGATTTGGAATCCTTGCAAGCATACCTACATTTTGCGGCAAAGTGTTTGAAAATAGCATTAAAATTAAGGACATTAGGGGCAATCGAATAGCGAAAAAAAAATTTACTACATAAGTTTACTACATAAACTTTTGGGCCCGTTGAGCATGTACTTCCAATTATTCGATTTCGTGCAAACTTTCACAAGATGATCTCTATACACTAAAGTAAAATCCTAGGGGGAGCTCGACTCTCAAATCCGAAAAACGTGAAATAAGAATCACCCCTATATATATATATATATATATATATATATATATATATATATATATATATATATATATACAGTGTGTGTTGGAAATGTAGTATCCAAGTGACCAGGACCATCTATAAGAGGAGTGGCTAACGTTGGGAAAAATTCCGGAGGGTTTTCGCGAGTGCCATTGTCTGATTGTATTCACGATACGAAGTAAAACTAAAATATTAGCCCTAATTTGGAGGAATTGACTGGAGGATTCGATATCCTTTGTACGTTGAAGATCATTTCCATCCTGCTCAAATGTAATTGATCCTTTATCTCTCTATTTCTTTTTGGTTGAGGTGGTAGCTTTGTTAATGGAACTTTAAAATGATATCCTGCAACCTCGACCTAAGGTTCGTCTCAGTAAGAATTATCTCTCTCTATATATAGATATATTATCGGACAAATTTATTATATTATTTTTCTCTGATAGACTCTCAATTTGCAACAATAAACTGGTCCAAGGATATGAAGTCATACCTTGATAATTAAAAGTATTTATAATTTTCAAATATGCTATTCAGAAAACGTCTCTAGCTGATAAGCAAGAGATTTTTTTATGCATAGCCGCAAAAAATATTTGAATGCCGTAGTTTGTATATGTTAGCATAACAAACACTAAACTATAATGGTTTTCATAAAAATATAATTTGTAATTAATAAGAGATTCCCCTATGATGTTCTTTTAATTCCTGACGACTCTTTAATACTGATGAAATACAACTCTCATAGATACTCGAATATCTATTTATTATTTTATTAATGATATCTCTTCAGTCCAGTCGGGAAAACATTTAAATATATTTTCTCTGATAAAAAAACTTAATTTTCTACTTTTTTTTTCACTCTCTCCTTTTGAGAAATCCATATGTATCTAAATCTCTTTTGGATAGTTATCATAAAGCTTTAGATTCAGAATATTTCTTGGTTGGCAACTAATCTTTTGAGACAGAATGTGGATCTTTTCATCGTCAAGGAAGATAACCTAGAGTCTGTCTCTGAGCATGAATAGCAATATTTGAAAGTAAGTAATTTGGTTAATTTCTCTTCCTTTTCTAATATTTTATTATTATTATCTTACAATAAAACAACTAGGATTCAACTTTGTTTTAAAGGAAAACGTCTATGTATTTGATAATAATGCTACAATAGTGTAAAATATTTTCAGGAATGATTATAATATCTCCAATAGAGTCATTTATCAGTTTTGTTTTGTACACATAAGATTTAATTGTAGTATAGCCAGTGGAGATAGAAACCTAATATTTTTAATTCATGCTTAAAGCAATGTTAACATATTTATGGTACCTTTCTCCTTTTAAAATATATATTGGGTTTCATTTAATTCATATATCAATATATAGATATAATATATATTATATAAAGATCTTATAGAGAGCATATATAAATATATACTATATATATATATGTATATATATTAGTATATATATATAAATGTATAATATATATATATATATATATATATATATTTATATGTGACGTGAGAACACTATTTGAATACAGAACGAAATATAAGAAAAAGGAGAAAAAAACTATTATACGCATTTTTTGGTATATTTACTTCATACGATGATGCTTCCATTTTTTATGATTTGAAATTATACGTTCTATATACAAAAAACAAAAATACTGACTTCGATCACATTAGTTGGATGTTTGTAGTTTGTTTTATGTCGATTGTTTATTACAATCAAAGGTTTTTCAATCGCAATATCCTTCCAAAGATGGAAGGCCGTAATTTGTCGTGGAATCATTACTAAATATTATGTAAGTATCCTGCGCATCGACATGAAGCTCTTCCAATTACATGCTCCAACAAACAATGGCTATAATTATATCGTAAGCTGATCATAGGATATAATATATGCATATATATGCTTTGAGGAGAGAGAGAAAGAGAAAGGAAGGGGGATCTAAATTCAAAACAATACATGTAAAAGGGTCTACTATCTACTCTATTTAATATTAGAAAACGTACATTAACTATGAACAACGTTAATATTGTTAAAAACACAAGAGCGTGCAAGATGATGCCAATATTCCAGGCCAATTTTCATTTGATTAGCTTCTTCATCGACAATTATTCCTTCAATATCGCATCAATTAGAGGGCTAATTAAAAAAAATACAAATACAAAATGGAGAAAAGTAAATGAAAAAAACTATGATAGGTCAGTCTCATTTTCACCAAAAAAAAATCCTGTATTCAAATAGTGGTTCTCACGTATATATATATATATATCACAAAAATTAATTAGAATATAATTAAGAGTGTACTTACCCCGTAGACAGCGTCCTTCTGAAGCAATACACACTGCGTCTGATTATAAATAAATTAACATGTAGTCAGCAGCTTTTAAACTCATATACATGCAAACGTAGTGTGTGACTCGTTATCTTTATAACAAATTTAACTAATA
>CP045900.1:3047734-3069927 GCA_013387185.1 Caligus rogercresseyi | reverse complement strand
ATGTGTGAGGTGTTACTTCAACTACCTCTCCTGACGTCACCACCTACCTATGTATATATGTACAGTTCAGTTGATAATATAGTATTCATAAGTACAATACGTGTGAGTGCCTCTCTCTCTCTATTCTCCATCAGAACTCCGGACGTCTTCCTGACACCATAACACTTCATGGCGCAGTCGGTATAAGAATCGAACCTCATTCAGCTCATATCCTTGTTTACTGGAACATTAGGACTCACTCCGAGGCTCGAATACAATCAATACACGAGGACCTTGGCCCCTCCTCCCTTCATTCTCTTACGTCATAAGTCTTTTCATACGTCATACCTGTTCAAAACAATCATATTTTATCAAAATGGACCTAACTCCTTATGCTACTATCGAAGCTAAATCAGATTTCCTAAAAAAGTCAATTGGAGGCTGCAAGACCTCAATTGCTAAGAGAGTAAAGAAATTAAATAGCTCCATTAAATCTTGCAAATTGTCTCCCTCCTCCAGTAAATTTGATATAGTCCAAAAGGACATTACTCGCCTCAACGAGCATTGAAGGGGCTGGAAATTAGATTCGACAAGCTGTCGGAAATAAATCCAAGTGAGGTTGAGTGTTTGGAAGACGAATTCACCGTTATTTCCACGGAGGTGGAGCAATTAACGTTGGATGCCGAACGGATTATTGACCATGGCAAAGAATGCCTTACATCAGCCGCTTTCTCTAATAAATCCAACAAGCCCCCAGTAAGCATTCATCCCAATAGCGAGGACATCATTGCCAGGTCAAGGAAAATAGCGGAGGAGATAAAGCCTCCAATCCTTCGGTCCGAGGCACCTATGACAGAGTTCATTGCATGGAAGGACTCATTTAGGAGTTATTTCCATGCAGCCCATGCACATCTCGTATCTGTGGACATCCAGAGATCCCTCTTTTTAAAATATTTAAAACCGGATCTCGCCTCTCAAATCAAATCTCAATTCGAAAGTGACACTCCTGTGTACGACACCCAAGGATCAACGGAGAGTGCAATGACCATCCTTGATGGCCATTTTGAATGTGTACATCCTCTATTTAACAGGAGATATGAATTTTTCACCCACAAATTTCCCCTAGGAAAGAAGGCTTCTGAGTGGGAGGCAGAGCTCAGCGACATCGCCTTTAATTGTAGGCTAGAGGAGTTCACAGTGGACGAGATATTCCTCTTCCGCTGGTTCCAGGATTGCCCTGATCGGGAGCTCTTGAAGGAAATGCGCAAAATTCCTGCCCCCATTACAAGGAAGAAAATTTCCCTTTGCGTAAAGAACTACGAGGCTTCAAAAAATTATTTCTCCGTCAGCAGATCCTCAGAGATAAGGAGAGCGGATGCCAATATATGTGAGGATTCTCCTAGACCAAAATCCAGCTCTGCATCTAGTTCAAGATCGGGACCCCACTCATTTTCCCGCTCCAAAACACCCCCGTTACCTTTTAAAAAAATGCAGAGGGGTGTATGTTACTGTTGCGAATCCCCAAGACACAGGGCTAATTTATGTCCCGCGTACACCTCTACCACTTGTAGTCACTGTAAGCGCAAGGGACACTTGAGTAAATACTGCTTCGAAAAACCATCCCTGAAGAAAAACGCTGCCAATAAGTATACGCTCTCTTCGGAATCTTCCACTTCATCATCGGACGAAGACAACCGTTCCGTGAAGTCCATTGTGGCATCTTGGGAGGGAAAGAGAAATTGACTTTCAGCCAAAGCGTACGGGGCCACACCTCGTGCTACCATAACATTCTCTACTAAAAACAACACGTCATTCCCCTTCGACGTAATACCAGATACGGGAGCCACCAAATCTATAATGTCCGCAGACATTCTTAAAGAGCGGAATATTCCATTTAAACGTTCAAAGGCTGTTATTACCTTAGCTGATTCCACGTCCACCATGGCTGCGGAAGGAAAAGTCAATCTAACCGCCACGTTTGGTGAATACAAAGCGGATATAGAAGTAATTGTGACCTCATCCCTCGTGCAGGAATTCCTTTTATCGTGGCAGGACATGGTAAGTCTAAAAATGATTAACCCCGACTTTAATTTACCTCGGAATATGAATGGCGCGTTGCAAGCCAAGCCTACATTATCCATCAGCCAACACAACACTAAATCACTCACTAAACGCAAACAACTCGCCGATAAAATAAGTGACGAGTATTTCAGGAATGTGTGTTCAAATAATGTTAACGAAAAAAAATCCCTCCTACTCAACATGTTTCAGGATGTTATTTCCGATAGTCTTGAGAATAAAGCTCCCATATCCGGTCCACCCATGAAGCTCCACCTGAGGGACGATGTCAAAATAATCCCGTTTCAGGCCAAAAACCCAGGACAATACCTCTCCATGTCCGTGAGCGAGCGGATAATTTAATTAATGAATTGCTCAGAGCCGAATTATTGATCGAGTGAGCATACCGGTAAATCATTGTGCATATGGGCATTTCGTCCTCAAATCAAATGGAAAGGTGCGCTTAGTAACTGATTTTACTAACCTAAATAAATACCTCAAACGCCCTTGCTACCCGTTCCCTAGTTCAGAAGAAATTGTACAAAGCCTTCACTGTTCATCTAAAGTTTTTGCCGTAGCAGACCTTACGCATGGCTACTTTCAAGTCCCTCTTGATGAGAAAAGCTCATACTTCACGACATTCATAACAGCTCAGGGAAAATTCAGATACCTAAGGGCAGCAATGGGTATAAACGCAAGTTCAGATGAATTCAACATTCGATCAGATGTGATATTGGAAGGTGTTGACAACGCTAAGAAGATTGTTGATGACACTATTATTGGAGCTCCAGATTATAAAACCCTTTTCCAGAGACTTATTTTATTTTTACTCAACGCCCGAGAACACAATATTACCGTTTCGCATAAAAAGATTCAAATAGGATCATCAGTCCAGTTTGCTGGTTACGAATTAGTGCCTGGAAAGGTCCATCCTTCTAAAAAACGTGTTGAGGCTATCACTAAATTTCCCAGTCCCAAAAATATATCCGAATGCCGCGGTTTACTTGGCCTAATTAATCAACTATCTTCCTTCCTTCCAGACCTAGCACAAATGTCCCACTGCATTAGAGAACTTCTTAAAAAGAAAAATATGTTTGTATGGACACAGGAACACGAGCAATCTCTCAATGAAATCAAAGAAACTATCACAACACACCTGGAATGCAATTTTTTCAACCAGGACGCCCAAACTATACTATTAACAGACGCTTCTCGTCTTCACGGTCTTGGATTCATTCTCATCCAACAACCGTTGAACACACAAATTGCCTTCGAAACTTCAGGTAACACCTCACTTCATCCTCAGTCAAAACTTATTCAATGTGGCTCTTTTTCACTAACGGACACTCAGTCTAGATACGCCACAATTGAACTTGAATTATTAGCACTTGTAAGAGCTGTGGAAAAATGCAAATTCTTTCTTCAAGGCATAAAAGCTTTTCACGTCATAGTAGATCACCGTCCACTTCTCGGACTTTTTCAAAAAAATATTTATGAAATCACCAATCCACGTCTAATGCGCCTTCGAGAAAGGCTAGCGGGATATGAATTAAAAATAATCTGGCAGCCCGGGAAAACACACCTAGCAGCTGACGCATTAAGCCGTACGCCTATATTTTCTGCAGAAGATGAACCTTCACTCGAAGATTACGAGAAGACTCTACGATGCAGAGCGGCAACTGACCCGGCGTTCCAAAGATTATACGATAAAATCGATGATTCTTACAGACTTGTAATTGCAGCTATCAGAAATGGTATACAACCAAAATGTCTTCCAGAATCGCATCCTTCACGCCAATTCTCCGCCGTGTGGGATGAACTATCCTTAATTGACATGGATTCTGACACAGGAGATACTTTAATAACATATCAAGGCCACCGCATCGTGGTTCCCTCTACCGCCAGAAAGGAGATATTAAACCTTTTACATCGCGCTCATCAAGGAATAAACAAAACTCGACTATTAGCATCAAATTTGTTCTTCTGGCCCGGTATGACGAAAGAAATAGCAGACATTATCAATAATTGCGAAATGTGTCAAAAATTTCAAATATCTCAACACGAAAAAAATGAATTAAACTATGCAGATCCTCCTCGTCCATGGCATACGGTTTGCACCGACTTATTTGAATGTAACGGACGAGAGTACTTGGTACTAGTCGACAAATTGAGTCTTTTTCCATTCGTCTATCCTCTTCGTAAAACCGCAACAAATCAAATTATCTCCAAAATTAAATCAACATTTAATATCTTTGGTTACCCAAACTATATAATATCGGACAACGGTCCTCAATTTCGTTCCAGCTTTAAGGAGTTCTGCGAATCCCACAACATCATTCACGTCACATCTTCACCTCACAACCCAAAATCGAACTCAATAGCCGAATCAACAGTCAACAGAGTAAAGAGGTTACTTAAAAAGGCTAAAACTGAGGATGAATTTAACGAGTCGCTACTCTATCTCCGGTCCACTCCGACTACATCCATGAAGACCTCTCCATCAAGACTTTTCCTTAAAAGAGAATTACGAACATTGATTCCAAACCTCGAAACGGTTTCGAGCCCAACAACGTTTTCATGTGTTCCACCAAGTCTAAAACCAATTTCTGTTGGAGAACTAATTCTTATCCAGGATATAAAATCAAAATTGTGGGACAAAACAGGAACTGTGAAACAAATAACCGACTCGGGACGCTCCTACCAAATTTTACTTGAATCTGGCAAGATAATTGTTCGGAATAGGAAATTCATCAAACCAAAGAAAGCCCCAAGTCCACATTTTGAAGTGCAAACTGAAGAGCCACCTTCACAACGAAGGAAGTCTATCGAATAAGTCAAAGAATGTGAAAATTAACGAAGACAAAAACGAAGTTAAATTTATATAATATTGTTTTTGTTCTGCCATGGACAATTAATAAGTTTTCTTTATGCCCACCGTTATTAACAGAATATTTATATGTATGTTTTTTTATGCCTCATTATTTACTTACAGTCACCAACATTTTTCAAATTTAAATGATGACTCAGGGGGGGCGTGAGGTGTTACTTCAACTACCTCTCCTGACGTCACCACCTACCTATGTATATATGTACAGTTCAGTTGATAATATAGTATTCATAAGTACAATACGTGTGAGTGCCTCTCTCTCTCTTATTCTCCATCAGAACTCCGGACGTCTTCCTGACACCATAACACTTCAATGTGAATGAGAGGTTTAAAGTCTCCTTTATCGATTGCTTGCGATTTTGGTGTAAAAAACAGCATGGGAATCATCGGAAGGGACACCATTGTCGAATTGATCCGCGCAGGAAACTCATTCTAGAACATCATCAAGGTTACTGTGTAACCAAAGAACACCCTGTATGACATCGTCATGAAGAACAATGAGTCCGGGACTGTTGAGAAGAAGTCCCAGGAACATACAGCCGACAAAGTAAAAACGTTCAGGTTCCTAGCAGAGTTAAATAGATTGTGGGGATCAATCCGACGACATCCATGAGCAAATTGGTCAAGGACAGGAATGCCATAAAGATGGACATAACCGTGCTGTGAAGAACCTCGAAAAGAAGTTCTAAGTGCAAGGAAAGGCCCACATCCTATGGATGAATCCAAGGCCATCCGGTCGGAGCACTGTAGCATGATCCTCAGACTTCAGAAGACAGGTCAAGTCCATTCTTCTATGATGAAAAGTTCTGCACTGTGGATGCTCACTCAAACCGCAGGAAAACACAGTTGAATTACCGGAGAGAAGTCCAAAGTTGAGCCAAAGTTCTTCAATAAACACCCAGCCAATGTGTTGGTTTTCCTCCTTGTCTCCAATGAAGGTGACGTCATGCCACCCCACTTCTTTGAACCCTGATAGTTCCTCAACAAGGAGAACTACCTTGATTTGCTGAAGACTGTGGTGAAAACATGGATGGAGGCAGTAGCCACTGGGCACCCCGACCTCAAACCCCTTGGACTACCACGTCTTGAAACCTTGATTCTGAGCACATCATTAATGTCTGCTCCTCCTTCAGGTCCAGAATCGAGATAGTGATTCCAACTGGCGGGAGCCATTTTGAATAATAGTTGTTGTTATAAAAATATAAATTGCTTATAAAAGTTGTAAACTCGATGTTACCTTAATGCAGTTAAAATCATTCAAATATATCTGTAAATCTCAGTATTTCAATTGATTTGAAATGCAATATTATTTTTAAGTTTGTCTATTTGTCAATGAAGGATTAACAATTCTATTTGACCACCAAACAAACATATTAACTGAAAGCGACAAAAAAAGTGAATCATTATTATCTTAAGAAGTGTCTATATTTCAAATTAAAATTAGTCACAAAGATGGAGTCATTACATAATTATGATGTATGTGTATATACAAAGTACGCTGATGGATTAATTATAAAAAATATAAAATACATATAGCTCTCATGACATGTGCCATTTTGGGAGGAAGAGGGGGTCACTTGGTTAAATAAAGGGCTTAGTAGTTAAGTATACATATATGCAGACGACTAAGTCATTGTTTCATACATACTTATATGATAATAATCATTTGAATAAATAGGAGGGGGGGGGGGGATATTATAAATTATATTTACATGATGACATAGGCCTGGTTGTTCTTCATGTTACTAGTTTCAAATTTGGCTCTGAGTGAATTGACGTTGTCCTTCGTGGATGACTTCTCTCTCCTCTTTCTTTCCTCGGGGAGATCAGAGAAAACAACAGTTTTCCATTTCTTTGTGGGATCCACGTCCTCGGATGCCTCAAGGTTAGTTGACTCAGAAGCTTGAAACTTGAGCTTCCCTGCCAAGGGATCATCTCCTAGGTTCCACTTATTGCTGAACTTCTTGGGGAGGAGATCCCCTAGGTTACCCTCCATTTTGGCCTTGGCAGCCAACTTGATTTTGTCCATGTCACTCAAGTCAGAGCGGTTGGCGATAACTGCGATGAGCGCAGTGGGTCTCCATGAGGCAGAGAGCATGATTTTACCCTTGGAAGCCAGGGCGAGGATCTTTTCCTTGGCGGCCTTGGCTGCAGTTTCCAAGGCGATTTGAGAAACGGATCGAATGGCTTCACGTCGGGCAGCAATGGAACTGGCTTCCTGAGCTGCCTCAGCGGCGATTTTCCCAAGAGTTTCCTGAGAGCATCCACCTTTTCTTTGGATATCTCCTTTGCAGCCTCTTCACCGGCCTTTGCGCCAGCAGCCTTGCCAGCGCGTCGACCTGCGTTGGCTCCAGCAGTCTTTCCGACCTTTTTACCCAATTTACCACCAGCAATGCGTGCCATTTCAGCGCCGATCTCTCGGCCAATCTTGGCTCCTTCATCTCCAGCGATCTCCCGACCAATGCGTTCACCTTCTTCCGCGCCGATTCTCTCTGCTTCGTCCGCGCCGGCCTGTTCACCTGCGGATGCACCAGCTGCTTCTCCTGCGAGTGCGCCTTCGGTCTCTCCGATTGAGGTGCCCTCCTCTTTCAGTTCCTTGGCTTCCTTGGCCTTGTACTTTCGAGCAGCCGCGGCTCCGGCCTTGGCACCTTCGTCGTAAGCGAACTTGGACCCCTCTTCCTCACCAGCTCTGGCGCCTTCCTTCTTTCCAACCTGTATTTAAAAAAAGAAGAAAGGTGAGGGAGCTTATTACATACATTATGTTAGTTATACAGTAATATATGTATTTTTTCATTTGGCAAATCTACTTCTTTATTATCAGCCTTATAGTTAGATATGAAGAAACCAAATTACATTAATTATTACCTAAATGATTGAAGTTCCCTCATTTAATCAATATTAATAGGTGATATTGGAAGAGTCCATTCAAAGGATTCGTAAATGACACGGGTCAAAGCCCTTTAGAATATATTTTAAGTGAAGGATGATATTGAATTAATGTTTGCATCTTAACAGCCTCGAGTAAAGTAATGATTTATATCATAATATCAGCTGCATTTTTAATATTTACTCTTTGTAAGAATTGTTGACATTAATAGAACTTTTACACTGTTTATGTGGTAATAAATTGATTTATAATGGTTGTTATTGGCAGCAGCGTCACCTAGCGGATCCTATAGAAGCTCCTTGTTTACTCTCACGCCCAAATCCCTGTAAATATTAATTTTGCTACTTTATCCAAAAATGGCAAATTACGTAGACACCATTTGTAGAAAATGCAAAATCTACATAATTATTATCTAATATTTTTTCAAGCACTCATATTGCATTTATGACAAGTAAGATATGTTTGGCTCTAAGTAAAAGGCCAAAGACTTAACAACAAATTGTCTTAGGTGATACGAAGGCTTACGACACTCATTAGACATTACTTTTATTATTTTTATGGGTCCTGTATGAGCTCATAAACTAAGATAGTGACAAATCATATTTCAAAAAATGCAAAAAGGTTATATAAATATGACAAAGTATTTTAGCAATATCCATCATATATCTAGTTAAAATCGAATAAAACTAAAAGAGCAATATCAAAATATTTGGAGAAGAAGTCTTCGCCCTATAAAAGCATGTTCAAAGATTATTTCTAAGGATACCTTTGCAGAGACTTTTTATCTAGAAGGTGATTGGTTCAAAGAAACGAAGCGGGAATAATTAAGCAGCAGTTGATATTAGGAATAAGACAACACTTCACATTTGGATGTCGACATATGAATAAAACTCAGAGATATCAACCATTATATATATATATGTATATATATGATTATTTTTAAGGATACTATACGTCTTTCTAAAACGTGGCCTACTGAAATATAATGAACTGTTAATAATAGTTTTATAAAAAGTAGTTGGTACTTCTTTAGGGCCATTGGACGCAGCGTCCCCATATAATCCATTCTGCATGGGCATTTTGTTTTTATTTGTTTTAAATTTTTTATATAATTTTATTGGTTATTTATTTATTTATATATTTTAGACTAGTTACAAATGTAACTAATATGCCCAATGGCAAGAAATATACTCGATTACACACTATCACGCCTAAATGTGTCAATATCATTTTGATCAAAATCATAGCTATGGATTACATTCCTAAGAACACGAAGTGTCCTTCCTCATTGGCCTCGATCAATAGCATTTACGAATAGTTCCAATATCACCACTAATTATTAAAGGCGAAATAAAGCAATTCCACACACTCACTATATGAAAGAAGGATATATTTTTGTGTTATACTGATAGGAGGATGTTTTTTAAACGTGATTGGTTAAAAGAAAAGACGAGGGAATAATATTAAAAAGCAATTGAGAATGTTCGATGAAGATTCGTCCGCGGTAGCTGTTTTAGGATTGAGCATCAGACATTCAGAGAGAAAAAAAACTCATCCTTAAAAATGCTATTGCATCTTCTCAGTGGTTTGTATCTATATCATTAAAAAATCCCTTGAATAGACCACTCCAACGTTACATATTATTATTAATTGGATAAAGCCACGGCTCACCCTCAAGGAAATAATTGATGTGTATTATTTTTGCTTAATAAATGGATTATAAACCTGATATTATGATATAATAATAATTTATTATAATATTCATAATAACAAATATATTATTATTATAAATCAAAACCATGTTATCAAATGAAGTGAAATTCAAGTTGATTGGTGAGTTTGCGAAAAGAACCTATCAATAATCATTGTTAGCGCTTAACAAACCGTCACTCCATGGCAATATGACATATAAAACGAATAAAAACAAGGGTTGCCACTCGAAAAAACAAATTTGCGAAAACTAACATGGAGGCATCCTTCGATATTTCCAATTATTATCATGTACGATGCCTTTTCTCACAACTACGCAGTACCTTTATATGTTCATTAGCAACAGATTTTCATACATTTACATGCTTAGTCTTTGAAATAAACTTAAGCCTTATATTTTTCAAGAATAAATCTGCAGATACGCCTCCCTGCTATCTATTCATTTATGTTTCAAATATTTGAAAAAGTACATACTTAGTCTTCCCTATAATATGTTATCCCTCTCTCTCTCTCTTTTGAAGACTTTACTGGCAAAAAATCAAAAAATGAGAAAACCTTAAGACTGCTCTTACTCAAAGGAAAGAGATAGAAAAATAACAACGTTTGTGTTAACTTAATATATACCTATTTAAATATATTTACATACTATAAGTATTTTTAAGCCTTTTATAGACGTAGATAAGATCTTACCCATTTTTCTTCTTTGGACAATAGATTCTGTCTTAATCTTTTTTTTAATTATATCCATTTTGAACAAAATGCAGACTGTGGAAATTACATTTGGTTGAGTATACGTTTAGGTATTTAAAAAAATATGATTTACAATTCACCGTGAAAAATATAGGAATTGAAAGGATTGATTTAAATGTTCAAGCACATATATTTATTTGACAATCGGTCATTATAAACTCCCCTTAAAGTAATCTACATATCATCATAAATTGTGTCAATTTAAAAAATAACATATTGTTACACATCAAAACAAATTTGATGAAAATTTATGTTTACATATTTCAATAAATAGTAGTTAGAAATTATATTAAATCTTTAAGTTATTATTTCACATCAAAAATATATTTAAAGCTCAGTATAATCAGTGTAACAAAGTTTTAAGCAATTTATTTTATGTTATTCAATCTCAAGCTCCTGGAACACAACATCTGTTGGCACATGGATTCTGATCTGTCCCTCACAGTAGTGTCAGCGACATGAAGTCCTCCGTGAGAAAAAGCAGTTGAAGAAGTGCACCCCATCTTAAGCTTAAAGGACGTCATTGAGGCCGACGGAGATCAAATTCAAAAATGATGCACATTGATTTTTATGTATCCAATCTTGATATTATTTATTTTTATCTGAGTTCATATTAGTCAATAAAGAGCAAAAGTTGAGCATGTTCTGAAGGCGGTGGAAGACTTATTGACGTCCCGGTGCTTCTGTTATTCATAATGACAATGAAACTCGGATTTATCATATTCCAAAAGAATAAATTTGGTAGGTTAAGAGTTTGAGACTTGGAAAATAAGTAGGTTGAAATGAATTTGAATTTAGGAATGATACATTTTCAATGTTAAGTATCATTTTTAAACTAATGGCAACGCTTCTTGTCCTCATTAAATAATAATCTAAAGATATATACTGTACATACTTCAAGGAAATATCAATGAACCCCTAATATCATTTTTTCTTTATATCTTTGATACGCAATAGAAATCCAACTTACCTCACGTCCCACATCCGTTCCAGCCTTCGCACCAACTTGATAGAACAATTTCTTTAGAGCCGCAACGCGTTCCTTTGTGATTCCAATCTCGAATGCCTTGACGGCCTCTGCAGCCCCAGCGTCTCCTCCAGCCAACTTTCCAGCATTACGTCCAAACTCCTCTCCAGCCTCTTGACCAGCGGTGAATCCAACTTTCAGACCAAACTTCTTGCCCGCCAACGCGCCAGCCTTTCCACCAACCTTTGAGCCTTCCTCTCCCGCAATGTCGAAGCCTGCCTTCTCTCCAGCCTCTCTTCCAACTCGTTCTCCTGCCAGTCCTCCAGCCTCTTCACCGGCCTCTCCACCAATGTCCTTTCCTGTTTCCGCTCCCAACTTGGCCCCGGCTTCCTCAGCAATCTTCCGTCCCATTTTCTGGAACTCTCTTGCCTTAATGGCATACTTCTCTGCTGAAGAAGAAGCACTTGCAATGGCAAAGGCCTTGACTTGAGCCATGTCGATTTGTGAGAAAATGCTTCCAGATTGCCCAAGTTGAAGTCCAGCAGCATGACCTGCAGTTTTACCTATCTCACTAAACTTAGCTCGAAGGGAAGAGACCTTTTCTTGAGACATGGCACTCTTAAGCTCTGCAGCAATCTTCGCAATTTCAACTTGTCCAGCCTTCTCACCAGCTTCCCCACCCATCTTCTTTCCTAGCTCGGCCGACTTGACAAGAATCAATTCACGAGCCTTTTCCATGGCAGCTTTCTTGGCGGCTTTAACAGCGGCTTGTGCACCAATTTTACCACCGAATTCTCCAAATACTTCAATTCCCTTTTCCTTTCCAACAGATTCGCAGGCGATGATGATCTCTTTGAGGGCTTCTTCCTTAATCTCCACATTTTCCTTCGCAGCCTCAACACCAGCAATTTCTCCTGCTTCCTTGGCACCGGATACAATAATGTCCTTTAGTTGGCTCGCCTCGCTTTCTTCTTTTGAAGCTTTAGCCATAGAAGCGGCGTCTTGAGAAGCCTTGATGGCGGAGTCCAGTGCTTCCTTCAATATCCTTGGGATATCAATTTTAGATCCAGCCTCAGTTCCTGCGGCTTCACCAGCGGGTTTCCCTACTGTAGCGCCCAATTCTGCAAGTGATGCCTTCAGTTTTTCAATTTGCTCGGCCTTCATGTCCAGTACATTGAACTTCAAGACTTCCATTTTACCCGCAGAGAAACCAGAGCTAGCCCCAGCTACCTTTCCAGCTTCACCTCCAGCAATTGCTCCAAGTTCTTTACCAAGCCTCGATGCAACATCTCTCGCAGCAATTTCTCCAGCTTCCTTGCCAATCTTCTCGCCTTCTTCGCCAAAACTGCCTTGCCAGCCTTTGCAGCAGCTTCAATGGCTTGTTTAAGGACGGATTCAATCGCCACCTTTTCACCAGCGATGGCACCCGTAGCTTTACCAGCTTCTTCTCCAGACTTTTTCCCTGCTTCCTCAGCTATTTCTGAACCCATTGACTCAAACGCCTTTAGTTCCTGCGCAAGATCTTCAGCTGCCTTTGAAGCTGCAGCAACGGCTTCAGCAAGGATGACTTCGATGTTTATGTTTTTTACCGGCTTCGGTACCAGCAATTTTCCCGGCACTTGACGCAGCAACCTTCACTTTTTCTACTAGTTGTGCTTTGAGTGTTTTGATTTGAGCTTCGTCCAGGGAAGTGCTTCCGGTTTCTTGGACCAACTGACGGGCATCTTCATGGCTTCTTCAATGCCGACTTGCTTTCCAGCAGTCCTCTCCGGCTTCTCCTCCGAGTTCTTTCCTAGCTTAGCCGCAATTTCTTCTCCAATTTGCTTCCGACAGACTGTCCAATGGCGACTCCCGTTTCTCCAATGATTGCCCTTGCAACTTCGATTGCAGAAGCAGTTGCAACAGAGACAATACTTGCCACGGCCACTTTTTCTCCCTCAATCTCACCAGCGGTCTTTCCTGCCAGCTTGCCGGCTTCTTCTCCGATGATAATGGCTTCTTCATTGGCTAGATCAATGAGAGCCTTCACTCTCATGGCAGCATCCTCAGCTGCCTTTGAAGCAGCCTCCTTAGCGTCCTTGATTGGAACATCTGGATCTATCTTCATTCCAGCCTCAGCTCCAGCCTTTTCTCCAGCATCCTTGCCGACTCGATTACCAATTTCAGCAAACTGACCTTTAAGGGCCATTGCCTTTTCTTCTGTCAGTTCAACTAGATTCATTTTGGCTAGCTCCTCAGCAGCAGCAATGGATGCTGCCTGTGCACCAGAGATACGTCCAACTTCACGGCCAACATTTGATCCGATATAAGCGGCAGATTGCTCGCCAGCGAACTTTCCAACAGACATCGCTGCCTCCAGAGCTGCCTTGGCGCCAAGTTCGCCTGCAATCTCCGTCCCGACGCTAGTTTAAAAACAAAAATAGTTGTATGATGAGTCATATAAAATATAATTGTTTGAAATTCCGATGTTTATAAATATGTAAAACATCATGTTGTATAAGAAGCTTTTTTAGACACTTAATTTGACGCATTATAGGCATAGTACATATACTACATATATGCGCAGGAATATATTTTGTGTGTGTTTAAATATCATATTTAAAGCGATGGACATGTTGCCAAAACTTTAAATATGTATTTTTACATTAGGAAAAGCTCCTCTTAGAGAATTTATGACTTGAAAAAAGGACAACAAAAATATCTTAAGATATATTGACTTTATGTAGATATACAATTTACAAAGCCTTGCTAATTTAATCATGCTTACTCTAGTATCCGACTGATGTCTTGGCATCGGTCATTATTAATTCGTTTATTATTGACTACATATAATGGAAATTTAAGTTATCTATTTAAGGGTGATTCTATCGCTCCATCTTCTGGATTGAGTATTAAAAAAAGAGAAATACAAAAGTTTGATACTCTCCTTTTATGTTCAATTTTAAGTCATAAAGAAACTTTTTATTCATTTTTATCTTCATATTATTACTAGAAAATATTTTGATTTTTTTAATATAAATTGTTTTAAGGGAAAATTAAATGTTTATCAATGTTTGACAACAATTTTTTTCATGAATGGTTAAATGGAGTAGTAACTATGAATAAGTATTATAACATACAAATCACTCCCATGAAACTAGAACCTTATTTTTTTATTTGCCAATCTATTAGTTATAAGCCAAATTCGCTTTATAGTATTTATTATTTTATAAAGAGTATAAATGCTTTCATAACCATTAATCTGTTAATCTTGAGTTGATTTATAAACTGTTGAAAATTAATAGTTTTTCTTGAATAGGTAAGAAATATCTATCAATATGTCATATATAAATTTCAATATGATGTATTGGCTATCAGAAGTATGTCTTTTTATTGGCTATATAACAATTATATACAGTTTTTCTCTACTAATTTGTATTAGCATAAAAATCAGAAAAAAAATCTCTTATCCCAGATTCACCTTCAGAGAGGAGAAGACGTTTAATAATGAAACTCCATTGGGCCATAAATGAAAAAAATCTAATTCGTTGGGCTCTTTCAACCCTTTACGATTTGCTTACCTGACTGCAACCTCATGGACAGCCTTTTCCACAACTTGAACAACAGCCTTTTGTGCAGCAATGGAGGCTGCCTTTGTTCCGGCCTCTTCTCCAGCATCTGCGCCAGCAGCCTCAGCAACGCCAACCGTTAGAGCCTCGATGACCTCAGCCGATGCAGCCTTCACCCTGTCTTCCTCCTTTTCGATCTTCAAGGGCGTAATGTTCTCCCTGATGAGCTCTTCTTGGACTTGAGCAGAGGTCATCTCAGTCTGCGTGTGAGCCACCGTCTGCTGAACTGCCTTTGTGACGGCATCGAGCTGAGTGTCATACTGAATGGGATTAGGCGCTCCTGGCTCAGGGACTTGCGTCGAGGAACACGGAGCATGAGAATGCCGTCGCGGGAAATCCCGGATGTGAGCTTATCGGGATCCACATCTTCAGGGAGGTCAAATTGTCGTTCAAATGAATCAGAGATGCGGCCATCCTTGCTCTTGCGCTGAGCCTTCACGAGGACAAACTTTTGAGGTGTGTCAACATAGACACGTACTTCTTCAGGGGTAAACTTTTGAATGTTGACAACAAGTTCAAAGTGATCATCTTTCATCTTAGCCATGGCGGCGGCGTTGGCAAGGGCATTTCTTTGAACTTGCCCGATATCCTTTAGGGGCACAAAGAAATCTTGATCTGCGAACTCTTCCGTGACGTTCTGAGCAGTCCCAGCAGAGGGAACGCTCAGTTTTTGCAAGGTGGCCTTCTGCATTTGCTCCATTTGATGATGGACTTGCTGCTGCATCTTGGCCATCATTTCATTGGGGTCCGGGATGTTCATGGAGGGAGGGAAGGAGAAAGGCATGAATCGGGGCTTGGGGTGCGGGGACTCTTTGGGCCTGAAATGGCTTGCTTTCCGGAGCCTTGAATGGAGATGGGAATGATCATTTCCTTCGTGTCGCAAGTCGTATTTTCTTCCTTTGTCATTTCCACAATATTCCCACCCTTGGCCTTAAGCTTCTCATTCGTATTCGCAATGGTTGTGTTGGTTACTCCAGCAGCTGCGCCGGACTTAAGCATTTTTTGGAGCTCCATCATACTTGGTCGCTTACCACCGAACCCAGAGAGAGACATTTCAGTGGAGGAGCTAGTTTCGAAGACGACTTCCTCTTCCTCAATGGTTTCCTCAACGGTTGAGCCATCTGGAAGCGTTCTTGTCACGGTGGAGACCTTGCATTGCTTGTCTTCCGTCTCTGAAGACTTAGACTTGCCCTTTCCCCCTTCGCCGAGCTTAATCTCCGCCTCGGAAACTGTTGTTTTCTTTTCCCCTTGCTTGGACACCTCCTGATCAGGATCTTCTCCCGGGGCCACCTTTTGGGGCACGAGCTGCGGGGCCGTGATGACGAGCTTCCCGCCAAAGTGAAGTTCAGAGGTGATGTTGTCCACGTCAATGCCCTTGGGCAATTCGAACTTTTGATTAAAGGAGCTCTTAGCAATGACAAGGCTGCCCCTCTTAATTTCCCGCTCCCCAATGACAAAGAGGAAGCTATCCTCGACCTTGATGTCCAGGTCCTCGGGGTCAAAGTCCCCAATGTCCATACGAATCGTAAATTTTCCATTTTGAAGAGAGAGAGCGGAGGCCTGGAGAGAGGTGGAAGAGCTCGCAGTCCCAATGCTTTTACCAGACTTTAGATCGAAAAAAGAGTCCAAAGAGATCTTCTGGGGGTTTCTAAAGGAGACAATAACAAAAAACGGATTGTCCATAAAAATTATGTTAAGATTTTTAGACTAAAATATATTAATGAGCTCCTAAATGATTCTGAAAATTAATTGGTCAATCCTCTTGGAATCATAGAAGTCCATTGGTCGATTGATATCGTCCTATATTCACAAAGTAGTTTTATCATACATTATTCCTTTCTTTGGTTATCCCTTTAATATTTTAACATGAATATCTTATTTATTGATGTGGTTATATATGTTTTTAATTTATTTCTAACAACATAGGACCCTTACAAAGGAAAGTATCAACTGCGCACGATTTTGTCCTTCAATGGGAATCATATGACGCATTAGACTAGGAGTCTTTTGGGATACCTATGTCAAGCTTAGATTAACATAAAATAAATATGTATTTTGCGGGTTTTTTTGTTTTTTAATATATGTATATATATATATAATAAATGAAGCCTTAAAAAGCAATATCGCCAAGAAGACTTTTATCGTCAATTTAATCCATATTTCGATACTTTTAGTTTGCTATTTCATAAGTCGTTTATGACGTTATATGAGTCGATAAGAAGATAGAAGTAGATTTCCATGTTTATAATCTCAAAAACTTACCAAAAAGACTGAAATTTGCCTATTTTTAAAATGTTTATAAAACATAATATCAGCATGGTTAATGTATATTTATTTCATCATTTTAAGTCAACGGCTTGAACTCGCACTACATTACAGTAAAAGCATTATTTTCCTTTTGTATATTCACAATTTAAAATAAATTAATTGGTAAATATTCCATCTTGTACACTAATATGAATAGAAAGTCACCCAATTTATTTACTTTGTTATTTCATAGTATCATCTTATGTAGTCACCATACAGAATTACACCCATTTATGTAAATATATAAATTGTTATTGAGAGACATAAAAATACAACAAAGTATTTCTAACAATCTCGTTATTACTTGAATGTACTTTTGTCTCCCTCATTATATGTGCTAAATATTTCTTTAGACAGGAATATTGGCAGAAGTATTTTTCTTGTGTTTGAAGGTAAATGTTAAAAGTGTAAAAGGAAGTTGATTTTCCAAGAAGAAAAAAAATATGTATGCATTTTTTTAGTTAGAGTTGAAAGCTTTAAAAGATTGTCATCTTCTGAGTGACTGCTCGGAAGCAAAATGTTTGTCTGTCAAGTATTTGTTCCAATTATGATATTTTATTTGTAAGTGCCGAGAAAAGTATTTACGTCATATGATCAATTTTGGCGTATTTAGCTACCAGAATGATCTCTTCAGTTCCCTGAGCCAATATTCTGACGCCATGAGGGTAAATAAAGATCATATTCTCGAAATCAAAGCTGTTGCCTTTGGCAGATGCAGTATTATGATATTATATTACTCTAACTTTCAAATCGTAGTAATTAGACTAAGTGAACATCAGATTTTAAAAAAAGTTTTGTTACAATATCAGCTCTAAACAACATAGATTTCTTTAAAAATAATTTTATGACGTAGTATTTCAGTAGTATTATGGTCTAGGATCTATAAATCAACTCCCAGCAGTTGTATATATGAATCTTGAATTAGACTATGAAATGGATGGTCGGATTTATAACATAAGTGCAGACGTTTGTCCTTCATCAATGTATAATTATAAAAAATTAAAGGGCAATGAAATATGATAAATATCAGAACTTAATATCCCTTTAATTTAAAAAATACTTGAGCACTTTCATTTCATAAAAACTATCTAATAGAAACTATAGTTTTATTAAATTTCTACTGCTATATCTTATCAATTTTTTGATATTATTATATATCTTATCATGTGGAATGAGAATTCCAAACTACTTTTTATTATCAAAGTAAAACCTCAAAGAATACAAGTTTTGAGTAAGAATAAATATCGAAATATTATAATATATGTATGTTTGAGATATTTAAGGTCTTTAAAAAAGAATTTAAGTTGTGACTAATATATATATATATCTGTTGGTGTAAACAAAAAATATTATTGTGTAATAAATGGATTATTTGTATACAATAAAAATCTTGTTGATGGAATAAAAACATATTTTGAAGTCCATTTAATAATTTTGAGCATGACGCAAAAAATAGGGAAAACTGTCATTATTCATGATAATATTGTAATTTTACCTATACATATTATCCTTGCAATATTTAGATTCTTCCTATTAGGTACATACAATTCAAAGTTTCATCATCCATAGGTCTCATAGTATTTAATATTATTACATTAGCTAGTTTGTATATTATGTAAACTCTGATGACTACGTACTGAAATTCAAATCAATTTATGAACTATTTATGAAGATCATTTATAGTATTTTTAAATAAGCAATTTATATCACTTTTGAATAATATAAAAATAATTGTCACAGCATTAATTCAGATCCTATTCTTCCCCTAAGCAATATATAGATGAAACTGGCAGTCAAGTTGGCCATTTATAAAGTATTCACAATAAAAATGTTTTACCAGAAGTATACTTTTATATAAGGTGTAATCACCATATTTTGTTTATAAGCGTGTGTACTTTGCATTTTCTAATATTTATATTGGATAGTCCAAATGGTGGACTTAAAAAAACATTAGATGATATTGTTATTTAAATCAAAACTATGGCATTCCTGAGCTTGGTGACTGTATTCCTTTCCTTCATATTCCTACAGCTTCTCTTCATGACAATGTAGCCAATCAGAATGCCCGTATTTCACACTCAGTTTCAATCAGGCTTGTGAACGGAACGCAAAATTGAACGGCGTTCAGCTGAACGCACGTTCAATGAACGGAACGCTGAACGGAACGCAACTTTTTTTTGAACGCTGAACGTTGAACGCAAAAAAAAAGAGTTTTTGCGTTCAGCGTTCAATTTTTTCCAACATTTCTTGGACTTTTCGGAAAAAAACGTCATCACTTTTTGAAAATCTTTCCAAAAAAACGTCATCACTTTTTCTGGAATTCTTTTCTAAAAAAAAACTCATCACTTTTTCTGGAGATTCTTTTCCAAAAAAAAAAAAAGTCGTCACTTTTTTCAAATATTGAACGCTGAACGCTAACGGAACGCTGAACGCAAAAACATTGAACGGAACGCTGAACGGAACGCTAATTTATTTTGAACGCTGAACGGAACGCTGAACGCAAAAAAAGCTGAACGCTCACAAGCCTGGTTTCAATAGATCTTACAGTCAAGTTTTTTTTTACATATTTCAAAACAAAGTAATCGTTTCGCGACATGTAAAAAGTGTCCTTAAGTTCACTGTGTGTGTCTTTTCTCATGGGCCACGGTCCAAGTTATTTACGAATCCCTTTAGATCGACTGTTCCAATATTTATATGAATATTAATTTAATAAAATAATTCTCAAGAGAAATAATGTCTTTGATTTAACATCCTTGTCTCTTCACGTATCCTCATTCTGAGAATAAGACGTAGAAACAGAAAGAAATTCTCCTGCCAACTGGTTTTAGTAATAATTAGATTGTTGAACTTGCGTTCAAAAAAAGCAAACTTAATGATAGTTTATGTTGACAGTATCTCATTCGTTTTCTTTCTTACACTATCACTTTAACCCCGGCTATAGTACCGTATTCTTGTAAACTTTGAATAGATTCAATCGGTTTTGAACTATAATATATTGTCTTATTTGATTGACTCTAAATCGAAAACCCCGTGATCCAAATCAAGACTCTCACCTGAAATCTGTGGGTTGAATGTTTTATTGTATGACTGAAGAGGGACGTCAAAGTCGTTCCACCAGTCCTTGAAGAAGGGATCATCAAAGAAGGAGTCCTTTACCGTCGTGGAGACGAGCATGTTTTCCAATCCCTCAGTCATCTTGGGTTAACCTCTTAGAAGCACCTATTTCTTCCTCGTAAAGCACCTTGAAAGTGATAGTGAAAATTAGTGGCAACACACCCAAGACTTGACTTCTTATTTTTTTGTTTTCCTCACTAGCACACAGCATCTGCTTTTTAGGTGTGCGAAATGCTTGGGTACGCGAGGAAGCATCATGATACTGCTCGAAGCTTTCTTTATATATTTTAAAAATGAAACTTGGGAAAAGCCGACTTTTTTTCTTTTTTAAATGATATTTACGTCCATGGGGTCAATTTGATTCGAGAAATATAAATAAGTCTTTTATTACTATTTTTCGCTGACTCATGTGAGTTTCCTAACAGCGGAGAATCCCTGACGTTATTCAATTAGCCTAAGTGAACACAGTGACTCTTTTATCTAATAAAGGACTCCTCCTATTAATCTAGAATGAGCTATGTAGCTACATATAGAGTTATAAATATGTAGTACATATTTTCATACAAGGAGTTATATAAGAGGCTTTTGAGCATACAATTTAATTGCTGCCAGAACCAATTATAAAAGTAAATGGCCGTTTGGGTGTCATATATTGCTTAAGTGTACATTTAAAGATGAAAGCTGCCAAAATATATATAATTAATATTATAGAAATAATATGTAACTTTAACTTTGTCCTACTTAATCATTTTGAAAACAAGCGTATTCGTAACTCAATGTTGAAGGCGCGAGTGAGGAAAGTTAATATAGATCCACATCATGGAAAAGATCTTTGGTTATATAAATTCCTTTGAATAATTCTTTTTTATATTCATGCTGATATGATTCTTTGAAAAAATATCCATATAGGTCGGATGAAAGCACAGATTGATGTAATTATATTATGCATGTCGCTGTTATATATATCCTACACTTACGGATTACAAATGAGACATAAAAAAATAGTCATATAGGTTGTGAACAATTTTTGCTAAAGTACATTTTAAGATTTGCAAATTAGGATGAAATATCTCTTGTTAATATCAATTACTTTTTCATTGCAGGGAGTGTTCCAAATTATCATTTAAGTGGCAATTTAGTGCGTTTTTAATGTACTTTACTATTTTTTACAATATATTTACCTTGAATAATAAATATTAATACAAAAGTATGACATTTTAGCATCCAAATGGAACTTCTCCCCATTCACAATTAAGAAGCTTAAAACTATATTAAAAAAAAAAACATAGAAAATACAATTTTGGCATTTTTTTTTTTCAAACCAGTTCGTTTTTATGTAATAAATAAAAATGAACATTTACATAAAACCAAGGCAAATGTGTTATAAAACATAAATAACATTATAGTTTAAAATTTTTGCTCTGGGGAGGAACACTAACAATAAAATATGTATCAATATAAAAATAAAAAAAAAGTCTATGTAAAATCATTTTACAATCAATTACACAACCATTAATATTTTAAAACTCTGAACACAAAGGTTAAAAATAAAACATAGAAATTTTAGAAGGCTATAAATTACTATAACTTCTTGAAATCATTTCTTTTTATCAGGTTTTTGATGTTGGAGGGAGAGACTTGGGAAATACTTAATGATTCGTTTCCGGCAGACGTCCACGTTGCACCTTCTCCAGCGAGGGATTTCAAAGATAAAGCTGCAAATCTTGCTGCTGCCGACAAAAATATGTTCCTCAGCTCGAAGGGAGCAGGGGTTCGTTGAAGGACAGCTTTTGACATATCAGGGCCTTTGAGTTTAAAATACTAAAGGTAAGTGCCTTGGACTCCGGTGGATTTGTTGTTCTTTCCGATACCGAAGGGAACAATGCTTTTCCAAGCATTTGAAGATCACAACGGAGGTTAGGTGAG
>CP045900.1:3015817-3047634 GCA_013387185.1 Caligus rogercresseyi | reverse complement strand
TAACAGTGTAATAATTATTTTAAAACATTTATATCATTCTCCAAAAAACAGTTTTAAATATTATATTTAGTATGATTTTGAGATAATTAAATAAGTATTATAGAATTTAGTTAACAAATGTCAACATATTTAGTGTCACCTCCCTTATTGACTAAATGGTACCCGAACAGACTCCAACCAAGTCCAAATCCAGCTTCAATTTTTTCCAGAATTATTGATTTTTTTTTCAAATTAAAACTTTATTAACATTTACATTTTGATATGCAGTTTTCTCACAATTTGGGGAACAAAGGACAATATGAGAAATTAAAACTGCCTACTTTAAATTAAAATTGACCTCCATGCTGTCCATGCTATAATATTAATATAGGAGCCTAGAAATGACGTAGTTTGTAGTTAAGAATATTAAAATCAACTGTCTAGAGGGCCTATAACTTAACACAATTTTCTTTTTGCCCAAACTGACTATTCCACATATTCATATATGCTTTTTGTTCAAGTTAGGTTTTTTGCAATTATACCGTTTTGTAATACACCATAATATCTTGGGATATCGCGTTCGTACTCATCAAATACTTCCCGTCAACTTCTCTCATTACGCAAGGCCATCAGAATAATTATAAAAATTATAAGAATTTAAAAAAGAATCTTAGTTTTACTATAAGAAAATATGATTGTGTTCTTCTTTTACTACGTTTTTGGACTTAAATGTCATAGAATTTAAGGTCTTACGGGTATATTATCTAAAAGTAATGTTTATTTAGTTTTTTACCAAACACTCTCTCCCTTTTTTATATCTATTTTTATTTACATTATTGTATTATATGAATAGAAAAAGACCTTTGCCATGAAAAAAATCTTCAAATGTATTATCAAAATAAAATTGCAAGGAGATTTATGCTGCTTCATAATAACTTTGATTTTTATATAATAACTTTATAACTAGATGCATTGAAAGATATATATATATATGTAATATATGTATATATAAGACATTTAAGTATATATATATATATATATATTAATATATATATATATATATATATATTATATATATATATATATATTCATTATATATATATCTAATATATATATATTAAGCACGGCAATTAATGCATTCATCTAAATTGACGATAACTGAAAATATGGAGATATGTAGGTATAGAAAAATTATAACAACTTTATAACTAGATGCATTGAATAGATATATATATATATATGTAATATATGTATATATAGACAGTTAAGTATAGTATATTATATTATATATATTATATATATATATATATATGGAATATAGGTATATGTAATATATAAGTATATATTGTAATATATATATATATACTATATAATATATATAATAGATATATATATATATATAATATATATCTATATATATATAATATATATATATATATATAGCAGGCAATGAATGCATTCATCTAAATTGACTAGACTGAAAATATGGAGATATGTAGGTATAGAAAAATGCAAGTCAAATATGCTGCATTGTGAAAGCCATTCCATCATGATAATCGATCATTTTCTCTGAGACAATAAGGCTAAAAATATTTAACAATAAATATAAAAGGATAATCAAAGGAATGAGCCGGACCCTGAAAAAACAGGATTTAGGTCAAATAGGAGGACTAATCAATAAGTCCGTGACTTTTTTTAAAGTTTCCTCCTCATAATTAGGTTGGCAACACTGTTCCTGTCAACAAGCATCTATCAGCTAACTCCTGTTAAAGTTGAAACACGCTGGGTCTTTTAGTTTGTGTTTGACAGTCTTTAAAGACAAACAATTTCGTGAAATATGGAGAAAATGGAGAAAAATTAAATTTTGTTTGCTCATCAAGCATTACACTAGAATTACTCCTCCTCCGATATATCTCAGATTTAGCTCTGAATGACTATTTTTTGTTTCCGAACCTAAGAAATGGTTAGGCAAAAAGAGATTTTATCCATCGATGAAATCATCTCACAAACAAATACATGTTTTTGAGGACCTCAAGAAATCTTATTTTTTAGAAGGAATAAAAATTGTAGAAACTTTGGAGGAAGTGTATAGAGCTCCGAGGAGACTATGTTGAGAAATATAATTACTTTTAATCAAAAACCTTTGTTTCATTTAAAAAGTAATGTAAGTATTGACCAGCCCTCGTAATAAATATTCTGGTAAATAGAAAATTAATCTTCTACGGCTGCAATAACGTCGTGCCGGTTTGCCCTAAGCTTCTTGATTGGTCCAACAGCTCGTCTTCGCTCACTCTCTTCAACTCCCGTTCCACGGCAGATCTGGCTTCCTCAAGTCTCCCAAATTCGTAATTCCAGAGTAGATTTTTTAACTTCCGAAAAGTTCCAGTCACAGAGGCTCAGGTCTGGGCTGTAGGGCTCTGTTAACGGGTTCCAAGTCCCTTTGGTCATAAATTTGGAAGTACTAATCTATCAATGTAACCTAAGGCCTATATATTATCAACATAATATAAACCTTGATGGGATGATTTAAATTTTATCAAGAAAAAAGTATATATTTACTTTTTGTGATTTTACCTAACTATACATATAGAAGAATATACTGTTTAAAATATATATTACTTAACATATGTTTCAAATAAATACATATACACACTCACAAAGGTATATTCCAAATATAAACAAATATATATAAATGTGATTCAAATACTGATAAGAGCGTTTATGAACAAAGTTATATCAAATACTGCTCTGTATTTAATTTACATACAAATAAGTGTATTAACATTTTTCGATAAGAAAATATATATCATTTCCCATGTAAAATAGTCAAATATACATCACAATTGAGAACGCCGGCTAATTAAATGCTAACTAAAAGAATATTCTGGATAACCTATAATGAGAGGCTCCTTGTTACTCCCACTAACAAAATATGAAATATATTAGACTTGTTGATTTGTCGTTCATTTGTAACGATGAATGACAAAAAATTTGACGAACGACAACAAAATTCCTATCGTTGGTCGTTCGTTTTTTGGCGCCAAAAAAAGACAAAGATTTTTATTTTCATGGTAAATTTCCTTTCTAAAAAACATCATCACTTTTTTCATAATGGAGAGGAAAAAATTATTTCTAAAAAACGTCGTCAATTTTTTCAGAAAGAAGAACGACAACGAACAATGAACAACGAACGATTCAATTTAAAATTAACGACGAACGATAACTTTTGGTGAACGACAAACAAACGACAATTATTCGCGAACGTCAACAAGTCTGAAGTATATACATTTCAAGAGAAATTATATATTAAAAAATTATAGGAGTATTTTTTGTATCATATTTGTTGTTAGAATAGCCTTCAATTAATAAAAACAACAAAAATATTTTAAAAACTACGATAAATTCAATGGACTTTTAGGGAGTAAATCTTGCTCTTGATGCAGGGATGGGAGTAAAACCCGTCCTTTGAAATACATTAAATTTACGAAACCACTTCATTTACTATTTCTTAACAAACCATTCCTATATTAACCATTATCTATACTTATAAAAAAAGAATTCCCGTTCGTTCGTGTCGTTCGTTTCCCTGTATCTCCCGAACGGGTCATTAGATCTTGACGAAATTTTCAGTGAATAGTTTTGTGAGCTCAGGGAGTGTTTTGTGGGGTTGTCAACTCCCGGAAAATTCGTCATCGACGCTTATTTTATTCGCCAAAACGTTTTTTGCCGATTTTTTAAAATTTACAAGTTAGATTTTGCCCAAATTTTTCTGTGGATAAGACTGAGGTACAAAGACGTGCTTTTGTTTTATTGAGTCTTTCCCGGAAAATTCGTTTTCTACATGATTACTTAAAAATATTTTTCTTTCTGTCCCTGTATGTCCCCCAAATTTAAGTTTTGTGGAAAATAACAACACTTTTTTATATTGCAACATCGTGCTAATCAAATTTCAATAATGCCTAGAGATGGAGAGGGATGTCAATACCCAGCCTTAAGGAATACAATCCGGAAAAAAATGGCAATGACGTGCAATGACGACTTTTTAAGGAACTACTTTTCATACGAAAATAACATAGGCACTCTATGAAACGACTTAAAAATAACTTCTTTTTACGATGTTTAAATTCCCAGCCTTAAGGAACAAAAAAAACGGAAAAAGGGCAATGAAGACCCATGGACAACTTTTTATGGAACTGATTTGAATATGAAAAATCACATGTGATGACATCACTAAAATTATTCATCTTCTTTTTACGATGTTTAAATACCCTGCCTTAAGGAATACAAAACGGAAAAAATGGCAATCAAGAGCTATGACAACTTTTTAAGGAACTGGTTTGAATATGAAAAGTCACATGCGATGATTTCACTGAAATTATTCGTGTGATTCCTTCTTTTGTGATATTAAAATACCCAACCGTAAGAATACAAAACGAAAAAATGGCAAGGAAGACCCAATGACCAATGTTGAAGGAACTTATTTTAATATGAAAAGTCACATGCGATGACATCACTGAAATTATTCGTGTGATGTCTTCTTTTACGATGTTGAAATACCCAACCTTAAGGAATACAAAACGGAAAAAATGGCAATGAAACCCAATGATAACTTTTTAGAAACCGATTTTAAAATGAAAAGTCACATGCGATGACATCACTGAAATTATTCATGTCATTTTTTTTTACGATAATTAAATACTCAGCCGTAAGGTAAAAAACGGAAAAAATGCAATGAATACTAATGTCAACTTTTTAAGGAACTGATTTTAATATGAAAAGTCACATGCGATTATTTCACTGAAATTATTCGTGTGATTTCTTCTTTTTATGATGTTTAAATACCCAGCGTAAGGAATACAAACGGCGAAAATGGCAATGAAGACCCTATGACGACTTTTTATAGAATTTATTTAATATGAAAAATCACACGGGATGACATCACTAAAATTATTGGTGTTATTTTTTTCCAAACCAGACTATTGTCAAGTTGGAAAATCCCGGGCAGCGCCGGGTAATATTCGCTAGTTATAAATAAAATAAATATATTCCATAAATTCAAGAAATATATTTGTTTAGTTGATTACTCTTGAAGATAGATGGAACCTCCCTCTGATGACGTCATTTCAGTAATGACTGCGTGAACATCAGCTCAGTGCTAATAATTCCATCTTTCTCTGGAGCATCCATGGCCAAAAGCATTTAAATTTATGGATATTCTTGAGCTGTAGCTACTAGACATTCGTTTCATAACAAATAGTACTACCAATTAAATAAGGCAGCTCCTCGCACTCAGGGAAATAATAAGTATTGGTCTGTTTTTTTATAATGACTGATAAAAACAGGGCCTACTATCTAAGTATAAAATGTATATAAAGAAAAAATTGAGTTCATATTTTAATGTGATGTTTATGGGTATGTTTGCAAACACTTCCATAAAAGTGTCTGTGAGGGTAAGTGGACTGACTGATTCATTTGTTTGAACACAATTAAAAATGTAACTATTCAGCATTAAAAGTCATTAAAAGCGGTGAAAGGAAAATAGAAATAAAAACCAAAATAATGATTCGAGCTGTTATGGCCAGTCTTCCAGTAAACTACTCCAACTCCTCTCAAACTCTGCACATATCTGAGTTCTGAGAAAATATTTCAAACCGCGCATCCAATGTCCGTTGTGGATTGGCCCAGAACGTTGCCTGCAGCTTTATTTCTAGATATGATGGTGGATTTTTGCTTGGGGTCCCTCCCACTCCCGAATGGGGCGACCTACCGATCCCTATCGCCAGCAGGTCCATAATTACTGCAAAATGCCTTGTATGATTCAACGGCGATGGATTTGTCACAGTTTGGTTGAAGAAGGTGAGATTGACGTTCTTTAGAAGTCTTGAAACTGTGATGTGTTCTTCCCTTTCACGCCCCGTGATCGCTTCAGTCATGTTGTTTTGCGAACTTTTTTGAGGGTTGCACCGATGGGATCTTACTTTCGTAGTCTCAGAGGAATGGTAAGGTAATGACGTAAGCTACTTTGCTAATGAAGAATCCTTTTGCCACCAGCATTTCCCCCTCAGGAAGTAAATAACTATCTTTGATATCAGAGCAGCTCTCTGCTTACCTATTTTGGCAAGGTCTTGGAGATGAGACGCCGCTGTGAAGTATATTCAAAGTCAACACTCAGAAGTTCGAATTCTCGTTTGAATTTGATGTCAAACTTTCCTAACATTACAGAACACTCCTTTTGAAGTCCTCTTTGAGGAAGGCCTTAAATTGGATGCTGTTGCCATTCCACATCATCAACTGCTCGAAAGTGTTGGGCGTCTGGGAAGGCAATATTGCTTCCCGGTACGAATGATTACTAGGGGTGTTGTTACACACATCATACAGTCTCTATAATGTATGACTGAACTCTATATTGGATTATTTTTGTAATAAATCTGGGATTTTCGTTTTTCAATCTACTCTGTTGATTGACTACTAAATCATACAATCGAAGCGGGATTCAGTAGTTTTTCCAAATGTAACGGTATCGGCAGAAAAAAATATACCACCGATAGTAGCAATCTGTCCAATTGATAGTCACAACTCAGCTAATTTGATAAATTTGACATAACATTATACTTTGTACGACATAAAATAATACCGGACAGTTACACCTTAGTAAATATACACATAAATAAACCTTTTAGCTTATAAGTGCTGCTCAAATAGAAATTTATTATTGAAAATCAAATTATATGGCTTTTATTTATAGGTTTTTTCAAAGAAAGTTAACTCGGAGGACAAAGGGTGTATATGTAGTACAGAAATTGAAGGCAAGAACAGGGTTGAAGGAGTATCTCTTTCAATTATTCAATTTTAAAATATTCTGCTAAAAACAACCTTGACTTGAAGGATATTTTTTACAAAAATATACAATATTTTTATGTAATTAAGATAACAATTTTCGATGGAGCTCAAACACTTTTTTGGTTTGTCAAGTGATCTCTCGGAAAACACTTTTCAACTGTATGATTATGTTTACTATGACGTCAGCGATAAATGAGATTAATTGGTGTCGTCTCTCTAGGGCAATGCTTAATAGAATAAAGGCCATTAACATATAACTAAATATTCAATGAAGAGACTCACTCTGTCCCCTCTGATGATAAAGGATCAGTCTATCTATTCATTCAAAGAATGAACGAGATGTATCTCAGTCCCAGGCCTGGCAGCAGGCACAGGCTTTGGGGGCCTACAGTTGTTATGGGGGGGGGGGGGGCACAGTTGGCACATTCATAAAAAAACGGGCCCACGTCACTCGTGGGTTGGTGTCCAAAAGTCACTCAGTGGGTGGGTGGGCAAAAGTCACTCATGGGTGGGCGGCCTGGCCCCTCAGGCATCCCGCGGGCCTGCTCAGTTCCTACATGAAATGATCCATTATATGCCATTGACCTTTTGTCCTTATTAGCATTGACCTTACAAAAACGTAAGCTGTTACCTAATGTTATTATTAGTATTACATCATAAGTTCTTGAGCTCTTTTATTCAGGAAGAAGAACTTTGACACGGAGTTGCCCTCTTGTTTCCTTATGCGAAGAGTGATTTGTTCTTTTTTTTTTTTTCACTTAACTGTTCACCATCATAAAAACAATGCTAATACGTAAAAAATACATGAATAAAATTATAGAATGTGATTTGTTCTTTTAATAAGTAGTTCAATGCCCCCCCCCCCCCCCTCATTACTGCTAATTATTTAGTCTTCTTCTGGAATAACATTTATTGTTTAGCATTTTGAATATTTCTCTAGGAGGATGAACATACCTCAATCGACAGATGTTTCTTCTCTTTCTATCTTATGTCGGTAAAACTCATAGAGAATATCAAATGCAACGACTGATAGCGATAAATATTGTGGTATGTGTTGGCTCTCCATTGTTGGAGGAAAGATAGCGACAGAAATAACTTAAGAGAGAGAGTGAGACTTGATATTTGTATTATGATGAAATATCAGAGCGGGAATTCGGTAGATTTTATTAGTATTTACCGAATACCGAATATCGATTGGTGCGGTAACTAAGAAAGAAAATAAATTTATTTATGTATCTGCTCTTTGACTTCTCCATATGCATTTAGTATCGGACAATTTATAACAAAAGACAATTAAGGACATAATTTGTTCTGTTTGTTTTGAGATTATTCGGAATTTAAATCAAGTTATTTTTACATAAATCATATATGCACCCGGATTTTGAAGGAAATGGAAGCAATAGCAAACAAATTATTTCCTGAGCTGTCTTTTGTTAACGTTGTCCGCTATTAAATGTGCTTTCAGCTCCGGAGTTGTTTATTTATTTTGCAAAGTTCAACTTCTTCACACCACTAGGTAACAACGCTTCCAGTTCTAATACCGATTTACATTCGGTAGTCCCAGCTCTGTGAAATAGTATAAAGAGTTATGTGACATCATATATGACTTTGGCACTCTAAGCCATCTCTGACATCAGACGGCAAATAACAGCATACATTTAAAAGTGAACGGAAAATAAATGTTCCCATGGAGACTAGATTTCTATGATTGACCCTGTAAATATAATGTATATTATTGTTGTTATTTTTAAATGTATCTAATTGCATTATTGTTGCCTTTAACATATCTACAACTAAAGGTACATAGTGAATAGCATTCAACTACACTAGTATCTACTATGACGTTCCTACACCTGGCTGTCTTCCAAGCCACTATGATAAGCACATTCCGATAATATGACGAAAGCATTTTTGCATGGGTGGAGCGGTGTTAAGAGAGGAACGCCTTATATATTAAGAACAAATTTAATCCAAAGTGATAAAGTCTGAAGGATGGGAGAAGGCTTAATCTTGACATTTATATTGAAGATGGGCAACGAACTCAGAGGGTTTTTTAACTTTAGTAAACCTGTATTCAAGAGATGATTGATCTTCAAAAAATATAAAGATACAATACCGAAGTTTAATTATGAGTCAATCATTCTAGAAATATTTTCTGTAATGTAATATTGGATCAACAGCATTTTGGTTATAATGTTATCGTCACAAATTTTATTTGTTATTAAAATTATATTATTTAAGTATCTTGTTAACGAAAAGTGTGGTGTTAATAAATGAAAGCTTCGCGAAGTGATACTTTTTGCCTTGATGATGTCTTCAATGATCAGGATTGGTCAGTGCAAAGAGACTGAGACTATAGATATCAAATCACATATTGCGAATGAGCAACCATGCAATCTATTTAATAGACTTCACTTCACCAGTGTCAATCTGACGATCATTTGAAATAGTTTTTCGCCGAATCCTGAATAACCTACATGACCCACTTCGGACATGCTTGAAAAACTTTTTATCTCTACAAATGTTGTCTGGTCTTAAATTTCTTTTAATGCATTTCTTGGCTCAAACTCTTAGTGACATATATTTTTGCCGCCCACAAAGTTTGAATCGAGGTTGAAGAACTGTGATTGGAAAACCGTGCAAAAGCTCCAATATTTTTAAGAGAATAAATCTGAAAATCCGGCTTTTAATCATGCATGGTCTTTGAACTATAAATATAGTTATGCGTCACCAATGTCGAATATATATTTTGCAGTAAGAGTGAGTAACTAGGGATAACGTGTAACCATTTGGATCATGGAGTTCAAAAAACCACAATTTTAGTTTATTGAAAGTCCAACCCCATCGCCAAAGAATCCAGTTACAAAGCTGTCAGTTTGGGGACTCACACCAAGCGTCACTGGGTTCTTGTGCTCTAAATAGTTAGGAGAATAAACAATTGCCTGCTATGGAGCAATGGTTTCAGGAATCATATTTATGCTATATTGAGATTACAAATTAAGCGTCTATTAATCCTTTGGCTTCCACATGTCTTAATTGTGGCATATTGTGATTTCAACCCAATCGCAGGTGAGCCATTTTACGTGTAATATCTAACTACGAGGTTTTACTCTAAGATGTCTATATGAACTGGATAATATGAGATGATTTAAGTTGTCCCTGTTCTTCTTTGTCTTAATGAAAAGTTCGTATTGTGGAGGTAAATTATTATTGCAAACAAAATAATAAAGAATTTATTCTGAGCATATGTTGTTAGGAATAAAATTTCGAAGTTTGGTTCCTTATTCCTTTCATTAAAGTGTAATTTGCTAACAAACAAAAAAGATAAATTTGCTTATATCACATTTCTATGAAAATTTGGTTGATATTTTTATCATTTATTCCAAACGATCTGATAAATTTGTCGCTGTTTTTAGCATTCCTTTTTTTGTTATTTCTAACTAATTCAATGACATCATGTTAATTCAATATTTTTATAATAAGGTATTGTAGTAATTAAGGGCGCAAAAAATATGTTAAAATAGTCTTTAAGGCCACTCAGTGGAGCTCAAAAAAGTGACTGTTAAAACAAGTGTCCGCTATAAACAGTCGCTTTTTCATCCGAGGGGGGAAATTGTGTGGCCGTTATGGACGAGTGATCCACTAACACATGTTTGACTGTATATATTTATCTTCTTAATACCCAAGAGTTTCCAATGTAATTCATTTGTGTGTTCATTTTTTTCTTTACTCCTTCCCCCTAACATCATTTTGCCGGCTTGCAAGTATTTCACTCTTCAGAGTCTCTTTAAAAAAAAAAAAATATATATATATATTATATATATATATATTGCTTCAATTTTTATTTAGAAAGCCTCATGAAGTCTTGGTCTGAAGTAACCATTGAATATAATATTGCAAACCAGGCCCCATTTTAGGTACGCTAAAATCCGATTAATCTCGTTTGTGTGTCTTTCATATACATACATAATAACAAAGTCCAGGATTCATTTCGAAAAGATTTTAATATAATTATCTTCATTGAAGGCTAGAGTACATTTTTTTGTATTCAGTTCTGCTCACAAGCCTACTACTGGCTTTTAAGCATTCATAAAAATAAATGATTGAAACATAAAATGACTTCCACTCCTGTAAAGAATATAAATTGTATGAAAATATAAGTATTTTATATGTTTAGATTCTAAACATTTTTTTATGGGGATTTTAAGAAAGAGTAAGAAAAGGCAGGATATGATCCATGTTCTCATAACACCGTTATGTTAGGAAGACGGATAATGGAGGATGGATTTGAACATGGGCTAAGACCTACGATGGTGATTATGTTAATTTTAAATAAATGCATTACCGCTATTACGTATACTACTTAGCCCATATTGTTTTATGGATTATCGAAGAAACAATATCATCTCGCATATTATACTTTCTTCCTACCATTCTTACTTGCTGGAATGGCTGTGAAATAGAAGAAATAAATTGCATACTATCAAAAACTTTAAAAAAGAAAAATGGATTAAAAAATGAGTAGCTCCTATAGTATTCAAATATTTCTTTTATACCTCCATCTTTAGAATAGTGATGAGTGCTCCTTTCAATAATTCCAATTCTGAAGAATTCTCAAATTATTAATACCATTTAATAATTGAGGATCGCATAAGGTTTATTGTTGAAAGCCTTAAGAGATATATGAAAATGACAGTCAAACATCTATATAGCAGTCACTCAAAAGAATTTAAAAAAGTATCCTTAGGAGCGACTGTTCTACACAGAAGGTTTGAGTAATATTTTTAAGTTATGTGGTGTAAATTTGGGTGGCCGTGTATGGAATTGTGTCCACATTTATGGTAAAAAACTCAACGAATGTAACATAAATATTCAGTTCTTCCTACATGAATATCCCTGAAGGAGGGGGTTCAATTATTAATTGTTTCTAACCAAGTTCCCCAGTGTCTAGGAAGATGCCTTAAGACTCAGAAATGCCTCCATATGAAATATGAACAAAATTCATCCTCCCCTAGGATTTCCAGACTGAAATTGTATGAAGATATAAGATAAACAAATAGCAGGACCATTCAGTCTATATTCCCGGCCCATATAATAACGTAATGCACAATGGATTCAACTAAAGTGGAACCATCTTAATTTAATAGAGGAATTAAGGAACACACCGTTCCTTATCTATATATAGATATAGTATGATGAATATGATAGATAGAACCAGGCTGAAACAAAGATGTATATTCTCAAATAGGTAAATGGCTAGAGATTTATTCACATAAATATAGGGGGGGACGACACTTGAAGGGGTGGGGGGGGGGGGGGATACGTCCTTTCAAAATTAAATTTAATCGTTAAGCACAAGATTTATAATTAACAATTAAATTATCTATATAAAAGCTGCATTATTTATTTGCGGATTATTACTAATAATAATAGTAGTAGTAGTATTTATAATGTTCAACTCAAGGCTCTGAGATATATGTGTTTGGGGTATGTGTTAGCAGAGAGAGAGAAAAAAAATCACAGGAATGGATGATAATGAAGTGTGTGTGTGACGCTGTTGATTCAGTATACGACAGGATTATAGTAAACTTTTTATAAATTTTATAAAACACAAGGGGTAGTAATATATTTAATATTTGCTTCTTATAAAGGGATCGCAGCAATTTTGACAAACTATTTTTTAATTTAAAAAAATCAGGATTTGACGTAAGATTGTAGTTTTTTATATCACACGGAAGTATAAATTCATTGGTTCAATAGTGTAAATTGGGTCATTTTTTTAATACCCCGACAGGAAGGGGAAAGATGAAAAACACAGAATTAATTAATATGATAATAGTAGTAATGCTATTTTGAAATATTAAAATTGATGCCGCCTGGGGTTGCATTTATTATTATACTCATTATTATTAGTAGATGATTGATTGAAATTTTATAATAATGTGAATAGGAATAATGACTGCCTTGATAAATATAAGCTATTTAAAGAAGAATCCCTCAGTCTTAGAGTAGTTGTGGTGGTGTTGGCTTTTGCTTGCTTGCATGCATGCAATTAATTTTATTTTGCTTAGGTTTCCCTCCCGAAAGAAACAGATTTAAAGGGCTATCTAAAGAACCAAGGCCTTTGAATACAATTTATTACAATTTACATTAATTCAATTTTCCAGAAAATAATGAAAGAGAGAGGAGGGGGCAAATTTCAAAGAGTTGTTTTGAAGGCTTTCCCAAATTGATTAAATGCTACTTTCTTCAAAGCAAAGGCATACAAAAAAAGTCCCCACTCGTAGAATAGCGATGACTAGGGCTTACTTGAAAGAAATTACGAGAGAGAGAGAGGATTAAGAAGTTTTAGCTCAAAGTATCTCCGTCAGAATCATAGGTAATAAAAATGTCATCCGTATTCCCGAGGATCTCAAGGAAGTCCATGTAGTCGACGGGAAGTACGATGTGTCCGTTCTGTTCCAAGAAGTCGTATAGAAGGAATCTTTGGATGAAGCTAAGGTCTCCGTCGACGTTGAACCTCCTCTGACGTCTCTGGGGCGGCCCAACGTCCACGGACTCCCCGTCGGCGGAGGCGTGTCTGTAGAAGCATTTGTTGCCAAAGGGGCACTCCCCCTGGCCCTTGTTGAAGTATTTGCATTCCTTCTCGTTGAGAGCGATCTTGTACTTGGAAAAGAGCTTCTCTTTGTCATCCTTTGATTCCACCCAAAGCCGCGAAGGGCAAATGTAATCTGACTTTTGACGACACTCGGGGCAAGACCTAGAAGGAAAGAGAGAATGCAATGGTGGTTGAGCCGTTTTAGTATTAGTATGTTAACTGAGTACCTACCTCACGATCTTATTATCAAAGTTCTTATTTTTCCTCCATGTTCGAAGACAAGGGAGGCAAAAGCAATGATTGCAGTTGGGCATGATGCCGAAACGGGCGTTCCCTTTCTCCTTTCAAGGACGACCTCCATGCATATGCCACAGGTCTTTTCCTTAGAGTTGGCAATGGCGAAGGCGAGCTCCATTTCGGCTTCATGCTTCATGATGCAGTGCTTTCGGTGAGTGCTTCGCTGCTCCTCATGAGTGGGATGCAGGTGACACTTTTGGCAGTAGTCACAGAATTCTCCATGAATGTACAGACAATGCTTTCCATAGCGGCACTCTCCAACCATGCCGTAGGGACAAATCTGGGACTCTGCCTCCTCTATGGATATTTCCTTACCACTTCCGCTGCTGCTACTGCTCGGTCCACCAAGGGCGTCCGCGTAGCTTTTAGGGTCGCCTGCTCAAAGTATAGAAATCAGTTATCAAGAAAAAAAAATAGAACTTTATATATGGTTTACAGTTTAACCGAATTAAGATACGTAGAGAAAAAACTGTCGATTTATCTATGGCGTTCGATACAGATTTCTTTCATCACAAAAAAATTGTCAGTCACAAGCCCTTTCTATCAAAATTCGGTAAAACGATAAACCATAGCCATATCTTACCATGACTGTTTGGAGTGAACTCAGGAGCTTCCGCCCATGTTGAAGGCTCAGATTTACTGCCAGCTAATATGTGTGATTGGAATCAAGAGATGTTTCTTAATGTCAACTATACACAACAACTTACAGGCCTCTGCGTCCTCCTCCTCCTCCTCCTCGGTTGACTTTGAATCTTGAAAACAAAAGGAAGGAACAAACTCTGGGGCTTGAGCCCATTTCTTGGCTTTCTCCTTAGAATCCGAACTGCTCGGTACTTTCAGGGGTAAAAAATCATCGCCATGACTAAATCTGAAGGAAAAAGGATTTTGTATGTTAATCATAATTTAAAAAGTAAATTGAATCATTCGTCGGCTAGGAAGTACGAGTAGTAATAACATTCAATTCCTTTAAAAAATCTCATGGATTAGACACATTCATCGCATGAGTAATTATATAATTAATGTAGAAATCAAAGGATATCACACAAAAGTATCAAAAGATCTTCGGACAATTATGGTAGAGATATGAAGTCGAGCCAACAAGCATTAAGACTCACATTGTTGATGTAAATTCTTTTGAAAGTCAGTTATTATGGGTTTGAATTTCTAACATCAGAGTATCATATGTAATAAACACATCAGACTTAAAGAATTTATATATATATATATATATATATGCATCGTAATCCATATCAACAATCAAGAAGGGACATATGATCCGTCAGCTATTTTGAGATAGTACTTTGTAAGTACAATTATCATGTTTTATATATATATATAAATAGATCAATTTAATTGATTCATCACAAATATAATATCTACTTCATTTGCAATGCGATAAATAATAGAACAAATTTGGAAAACGTATTTCAGCAATGAAACTATGTGACAGATTTCACCAAGACAAGTTGTATTCTATTGTCAATACAGTCGATTCGCATTTGATTGCATTAACCTTAATTATTTGTCGAAATTAAATATTGTTAGTATACTTAGTCGCATAGTATATTTATATTGAAACAGTATATGTGTCGTCCAATGCATATGATTTGGTATGTAAAATCAAATGTTGAACTTGTTCTACTGTTCTAAAGAACGTGTCCAATGTTTGTCATATTTTTCAAAATTATTTTATGAAATTATTTGTCTAAAATTTTACCAAACCAACACGATCTTAATTTCGACATTTAAAAATAAAGAAGAATGTACCTTAGCAACTTTGTTAATATCAATTATTTATTTGACAATCTAACAAAATCATTAGGAATCAATAGTGTCGTTCGAAAAATAAGAAAATGTATGCTTAATATATATTCTACTTTAAGGCAGGATCCATTTATTCTACCTAAACCTAGGATTAGCTCGTTTGACGAGCATTTCAACATCTATAGCTTTTGGTCATTTTGTCCCCAGCTGGGGCAAGGCTAAAGAAATAGGGATGAATGTCAAAATTGTAACTTAACTAAACCTTTTATTTATTGGGGGTTTATGTTTCAGAAAATAAAAAGTCTGCCTTATTTTATATAACTTTTTACTTGTTTTTACATGTTTAACACTAGGAAATAGCAAATATAACAAAATAAATAATATATACTATGAGTTCAATAAGGTACTCATATAGCCCATTCAACCCTGATTTGTTATGTCGCTCATTTTCTATTATAAATCATATAGGACAAGAAGAATGTTATATACTTTCGGGAGACTATTTATCAATTGAAACGTTTCTCCTCATGAATTAAAGGCAGGGGCGGAGTGGCCACCGGGAGCACCAGGACTATTCCCGGTGGGCCACTGGCCTCAAAAAACATAAACGGCCGTTGACAGCCTCCTAATGGCATATTGGGGTCTGTATAAGGCCGGCGAGGGCATAATTGTCCCGGTGGATAAATTATTTCCACTCCGTTCCTGATTAAAGGTTGAATGATGATGTCCTGCCTTTAAGACAGAGCATTCCCATCTGAATGATTTCAATTGACAGGCATCTTGAGTGAGGCCCTTCTGAGATCATAGCGAACTCAGTGAGTCATCGTGGAGTTGGACTCATTTGCCTTGTGAGGCGTCATCTCAAGGATTCAAGGATATTGAGGAGACAAGTGCATCCTATCTCTTCCTATGTCCTATGGGACATGGGACTCTAATTAAGGGAAGCGTTAATTAAGTATCTCTCCAGTGATTCACCTGCAGTTATCGCCGTAGGCACAAGTTCCACGTTGAAAGAAAGAGCAGGGAACCGTTTTCTTGGAAGACAGACTCGGATCGTGAGAATACGAGCACTCATCCGCGTTCACACACGTTCCGTTCATGAAAATATCTAAAGAGAGAGAGAGAGAGAGAGTTGGGTATGCGGATTGAGACTTCCATCATCCTTGTTCCACCAGGCGGAACCCACCCTTACTGCAGAGCACATTCTTGGTCCAGACTCCACTTGCCATCATCCCCCTCCTCAAAGACACGCACAAGGATACACACACACGCTGAGACGACGACTGCAGCGGAGAGGATCCACTGATTTCATATAGAGATGATCGAAAGAATGAAAGAACACAAGACTGCAAGTCCAAGAGGAGACACTATTTTGACGGAATTACAGGCCACTTTCTGAGATCACTTTCCCTTCTCACACTCTCTATTTCTACTTCCCTCTCTTTATCCATCCGACGACCTCTCGCTCTCTTTTTTTCTTTTTTTCTCTCTTTCTTTCTCTCTCTTACACACACACACACACACACAAAACCAAGGTCTGTAGAATAAGGTCTGGGCAATACAAAAACAAACATGTAGCAATGTGACTACTCAGTGACGTCACTTGAGAACGAATATATATATTTATATAATTTTATTTACACACATATTTATATTTATTTATTTATACATATATTTATTTATTTATTTATACACATATTATTTATACACACATACATATATATATATATTTATATTTATATAGAGAGATTGATTAATATATATATATATATATAAAGATAGATATAATCGTTCTCCAGTGACGTCATTGAGTAGTCACACTGCTACATGTTTGTTTTGTATTGCCCAGACCTAATATACAGACCTTGCACAAGACTACCCCCCGGACCAAAGAAATATAAAAGAACTATTTTATTCGCCCCGGACCCCTCTCTCTCTCTTTCTTTCCTTCTCTTTTCTAGTCATCATCACGATGACAACAGACACCCGACAGGATCAATGTTAGGGCTCAAAACTTAGTTTGTCCCTTATTGACAATAATTTTTTCAGAAGTTCTTCAACAAAGTGACAAATAGGAGGGTGGTTGAGACTGATGAATGATGATCATACCAAAAAAAGATGACCTCTGACAGTTGAAATGTACGTGCAAAAAGGATTATGAAGATGACGTCATTTATGTAATGAAATAACTATTTTGTAATCGCTATTCATGACCCATGACGTCTTACTAAATGGTATGTTTTCTCGCCAGTGACGTCAAAATGGCATGATTGAAGACTGACCTTCAACTATTATTTTGAGTTACAGGACTTCTTACACGAATCAAAGTGCTCTTTAATTCAAAAGTAATAATATGACAGTGTAATGAAAGAAATGAGATCCATTTTAATTAAATCTTTTAAATTGCGTCAAATAAAGTTTTTCTTAAAAAAAATATCTTGGAGTAGTTGGTAGTGAAGTATTAACAGTTTTTATCTTTGAACTGTTTGACACAACTTTTAAAATGATGGACTTTATTAGAATGCTTGCCAACGAAAGGAAATGAATGCTTTAAGTTGAGTTGATTGAGTTCAGGCAATTGAAATGAAAGAATCAGCTTTAGATAAATGGGGAGTTTTTTCTTCAAGGTATATTGATATTATTATTCTTAATAAAAAAGTGCTTACCTAGCAACATACTAATATTCTCCTTTGTTGAACTCTTATTACTGCATGTAATCAATACCCAACAGCAACAATCAAGGGGGATATTTTCTCAAATCACCTATGTTTACAAATTTAGTGTGTTGTGATGACGTCTCACACAGGCTGCCAACTGCATTCCTGGAAGAGTATTAATATAGCCAACCTATTAAAGAAAAGGAAAAGAAAGAGAGAAAGAAGAGGAAAGAGTGATTGACGTCACAAATCAACTATCGAACGTTATCCCTATTCTTCTACTTCCTTTCTCATTTCTCCGAGCCCCTTTTAACTTTGAGCATAGTTCTTATTTTCATTAACTTATACATCAATAAAGGATTGAGTTATGTATATTTAAATAAATCTCATAATAGGAATATTTTAATATAGAAATAATCAGTTTATTCATAGGTAACAATAGGGATAACGTTCGATAGTTGATTTGTGACGTCAATCACTCTTTCCTCTTCTTTCTTTTCCATTTCTTTAATAAGTTGGCTATATTAATACTCTTCCAGGAATGCAGTTGGCAGCCTGTGTGAGACGTCATCACAACAACCTAAATTTGTAAACATAGGTGATTTGAGAAAATATCCCCCAATCAAGTATGTCAAGCTGACTAAATTATATAGAAAAAGTTCCTAACAAATATTACACTTTGAAATTATACTCACGACAAAGTTAGTTAATCCAGAATAATTTAATATATGAAAGGATCAAATCAAAATGACCACTTCCGCTCTTAGCAGATAGAAGCTGATTGAAAAGAGTCATAAGGTTGATAGTTTGAGCAGTCTAACTACTAAATTTTTTTTTGTACACCAGTACAACAATTTTATTCTCATTTATATTTACGACAAGACATTACCAACAAAACTTTCAAAAAATCAAACTTTATAATTAAATTTTAACTAAAACATTAATATTATAAACTGTATTATAATCTCTTAAGATATTGTGAAAAAATAAATTTGTATTAATAAAAAACCATTAAGTAAAGATACAATATACAAAGGACAGCAATTATGTCAATAGTTTTTTATTGTTCTATCGACAATTTTTTTTTTAATTTGGGGGTATGGGGATTCTTTCTGTTCGCAATTTGTATATAAAGAACTTTGCCATGATAAAACTAACTTCTTCCTGATGCAGACCGGTATAAAAGAAAACAAAGCTTGTACGCTGCAATTGTAATCCTAAAAACTCGTTAAAATATATATGAAATAGTTTAAAACTTCCCCTATCTGTGTACACTCTAAAAGGAAATGTTTTGATGTCTCCAAACAGTTCTTGCAAAAGAAACAATTTATTTCTTCCTCCGTACTAAATTTATTGATACATATAAAGCAGACTTGTTGATTTGTCGTTCATTGTTCGCCAACGATGAACGACAAAAATTTTGACGAACGACAACTAAAAATTTCGATAGTTCGTTTTTGGCGGCAAAAAAAAAAGACTAGGATTTTTTCTTTCTCATGGGAAAAATTTCCTTAAAAAAACGTCCTGACTTTTTTCAGAGTGACGAGAAAAAGATTTCCTTACTTAAAAAAAGTCGTCAATTCTTTTCAGAATGACAAACGAACGATTCAATTTTAAAACGAACGATGAACGACAACTTTTCGCGAACGTCAACAAGTGTGATATAAAGGGAATCTATTTTTTATGAAAAGCCTTAAAATAACATTATTTGTACAGGACGAAACGCAGTTAAAATATGACACAAACATTTTGCAGTACTGTGAAATATTATTTCAAAATCTTAAACGATGAACAAAAAGTTATTTATAATGCTTTGTACATTTAAAACGCTTATATTTACACATACATAGACAATAAAAGCTTCCTTTTAAGATATCATCATCGCATGTGTTAGAAAAACACAATGGTCTGTGGAAAAAGTCCACTGGGGGTTGTTGGATAGCCAATCTGATGATGGATTATTTTGAAATGCAGAATCCGAATATAAAATTAATTTTATATATTTAGCTCCCATTTTTTAAAGCTAAGCTAACATATATATATATATCTTTGTAAATTTGACATAAAGAAAAGACCCCCCCTCATAAATATAAACTCAAGCATAAGGAAGTAATTAAATCTTTTATCCAATTTGCTAGTTATTTTGTTTATTTAGCTCTCCGATTGGACCCACCTCAGCGGAACTTAATCCGTGTCAGCTGCTGTATTATTATTAAATGCATAGCTCAATTTATGTCGCATCAGCTATATAACTTTTTAGGAAATCGGGGAGCGGCGCTTATCCTAGGGGATTAGTGGAAAAAATATAAAATATTAAGGATCGTTTACTCGTTTCTTGGGTGTTATTTCTCTCCTTAACATTTCGTTATATATGATCAACGTTTCTATAGGTTAAGTTTGAGGTGCAAAGGAATATTGGTTAAAAATTGATATTCTTGGACAACGTAACATATGATAGTTAAAAATGAAAAGATATCTACTTTTTCATCCTCCACGTCATCTTCAAATCCCCCATCGTCTTTTTGTAGTTGCTAAGTAAGTAATTTTTTTTTGCCTATATGGTTCGATAAAAATTGCATCCGACAGGATATAAATAAGCATTGTAGCATTAAAATTAGTCTATCGAACCTAGTATCTTATCAATGAGGTAGACCAAAAACGACCATCCCCTCTCGGGATTCCAATTCGCGCCCATAACATTGAGAGTTGAACACGCCTTAACACGCACGGCTATCGCACCGCTTCAAATATAATTTTTTATCTGGTGGAAAAGGGAATACAGTTCGATTTTGAATGACTATAAAACTAAAAGATCTAAAGATGCAGCACCCTTCAATTAACCCCCACCATTTCAAGTGTTATAGAATACATTTGCAAATTAAATAGGTCAGTGTTAATATTTATTGTTTTGTTTTAATGCGTAATAAATACATAAATGAGATTTACATGTAATTTAATTTTACACAGGCAGGGGGAAATCAAGACTCTAAATGAGAAATTAAATAAATTATATTTTTCTATTTCTCGCACAGCGTCGCTTGGAGTTGATTGAGCTCACACCCGAAGTGGAGCTACTATGAAAGGTTGCATTGAAGGACTTCTTGGGCCTGGGCGTTTGGAAAACACTGAGAAACTCAACGACACTGGGGTAGGAGCCCTTCAAGTATTCTAAGTACTCTTTGTGAGCTTCGGAGTCCGACTTGAGCATGTCCTGAATGACGCGTTCAAACACGAGTCCCTTTCTCTGGGAATAGTCCGTTGCGAAGTGGTTGGCTGAGCGAACGAAGGCTAGGTTAGTGACGATGCTCAGGCATCGTCGGTATTCCTCATCCTCAAAGTCCCGTGTCTTTTCCCGAAATATTGATTTGCCGCGCACAAGGTACTACAAGAAAAGAAAACGATAACACTTTGAATTAAAATATTAAAACAAAAAATAAAAAGGGGATATCTTCGGTACATTCGTTGATAAGTAGACTTGAAAAAGTATTTATTAAGATTTTTTTTCTTCAAATCCTCGAAGTTATGCATTTTATCTCGAAATATTGATTTATCGTGCACGAGGTACTTTAAAAAAAACATTTGAATTGAGCACATAAATGATTGAGGCTTCAACACAATTTTTTTTCTTCAAATGAATATATCTTCGGTAGTCGTACATAGTTGAAAGCAGGGGCGGAGTTGCCACCGGGAGTACCGGGACTATTCCCAGTGGGCCGCTGGCCTCAAGAAACATAAACGGCCGTTGACAGCCTCCAATGGCAAATTGGGGCCTGTAAAGGCCGAAGAGGGCATAATTGTCCCGGTTGATAAATTCTTCCCACTCCGTTGCTGGTTGAAAGTTATATTAGGTGGTTTTTTTTGTCAAATCCTAGAATTTTTGTATATTTAACCGAAATATAGATTTGCATAAATGAAATATTAAAGGATGCTGCCTTTTGCATTGGGTTAAATGTGCATCATCATTAATATTTAAAACAGTATAGCCCAAAATGGTATGAGTATCTCTTACCACTTCATCCACGGATACGACAGATAGAATGTCCTTCGTAACAGTATTGAGAAAATCTGAGTCCTTCACCTGCTGGGAAGCAACTTGAGATGCCTCGGGATCGACTTTGTTAACACTTGTTTTCGCGATTGTAGAAAGGAGCGGGATAACTTTGTTTTTTAGCGTAATGATGTATTCCATCAAATTATTAAGTATTAGCGGATTGGATGAGCAAAGAGATAAATAACAGAAACTAATTGGGGGCTCAGGCTTGAGAGGGAATTTGTTGTCCAGGACGACTTTTGATATCTATAAGTGAGAAAAATGAGAATTTCAACACCTTTAAGAGCCAGGAAGGAGAAAGAGGAGCCTTACCATTTTGTACATCATAAAAATTTCCCTCAGAAATACGTCTCGATCCTCCGCTCGGGGATCAAGTCCCAGGTCCACCAAGTCCCTAAAATATGAAGTCAAGGCTAATAGCGTTTTATAGGGATTGACATGGGTCAAATTGGCTCTGGGAAAGACGGTGGGCTTATGGGGATCCATGGGTATGCGGGGGACCTCGTAGGTGATCCAAAAGACAATGAGCTTCTTAATGACGCCCATGAGGTACAATTTCTTACAGAGGCTAAAGGATTCCACGAGATGTGAATGGAGTGGCTGTAGTATGCAGTCAAATAGCTCATGAAAGTCTGTTATTTGCACAAGGGATAGTAGTTTAAGTATTTCCGTGAAGTAGGACTGTCCGTCCCAGGAGGAAGAGATGTACTCTGCCAGGAATTTATTCACGACGGGAAGGCTTTCCTGGAAGAAGTACTGGAGGCGGTATATTTTTCGTAGAAGCGCCCTGTTCCGCTGGCATCGCCCTTCCGCTTCCCGAGAATGGACTTCGGCATGCGCCATAAAGTCTCGAACCAGGGTCTCATGGAGCGTGAGGGAGAGGCGTTCGATGAGTAAGGGGCTCTCCTTGTCTCCGAGGAGAAGGACGTAGAGTTGGGGTGAGTCCAGGATGAGAAGCGCTCGATCCGGGAGGCCGATGTGCGGCACTTGGGCGTAGACGTCCTTCATTGTAAAACAGTTCATGAGCGCACTTTTACTCTTCATGAACGAGACGTGCTCGCTCGGGTGTCGCAGGGGCTCGTAGACGTGAAGACTCGGCATCTCGAAAATGGCGTCTTCCGAGAGTAGGCTATAGGGGTAGTCCTTCCGTGCTGTCTTCCAGACAGCGGCAAAGCGTGTCTCCATCTCGGCACTTTCCTTGCTTTGATAGTAGAGCCAGTTGACTTTGACATAGGCCGAGCCCAGTAGCTCCAGGGAGGCGCTGTCAAAGGATCTGGGCCGGAGGCTCCAGTAGTGGTCCAGGAGCTCTCGAACGTAGGGGCTAAAGGACTTGATCTTCATGAAATGTATCCGCCAGGGCGTGACGTCCCGGGCTAACGTCACGCGGAGGAGGATCTTAAGGAGGTAAGGGCCTGAGACGGCGGACAGCGTGGGCAAGCGACGGAGCAGGAGCTCGTACAGAGGAGAAATACCATCCAAAGGCAACAGGGAGTAATTCAGAAGACCTGAAAGGAAAGACACAATGTCATGAGAGAGAGAGTTAAATAGAGTCAGAGGGCTTCCTTGGACTCCCTTACAGATGATCCATCGGAAGACGAGGGCATAGACGGACTCTTGATGGATGGAGAGACACCAGAGAAGGAGATCCCGGGAGGCTTCCTTGGAGACGGCTTCTGAAGGGATAAGCAGACTCAGGAGACTACTCAAATGCTTCCGGAGGACGTGCGGCTCACGCTACGCTCAATGTACCTCAGAACAGACTCCAAGACCTCAGACTTGACAGAAGGCATCTCCTTGAGACACTCGGAGATACGAAACGCGTCCGAGATGCGACCTACAACAAATAGGAAACACATGAAGCCAAGACACACAAAGCAAGAATTCCTGAGCCTAGAAGAATGCCAGCAAGCCTTACCTCGCTCAAGGGCTCCAACGAGCCATTTCTCCCCAGTGAGGGCTCGCATCACGGATGGGAAGAGGCCATAAGAACCACAGCAGCTATCAAGACTCAATTCAAAATTCTTCCCTCCAACGACTGTTATGGCACAACACCCACAATAATATAAACATGGAATGAGACGCCAAAAAACAAGGCGCACCAACTGAAAAGGCTAAAGAAGAGCCGAAAGAAAGAAAAAAAGGGGACCCGGCCAGCAAAGGAAGCTGAAACCCTGATTCTTCTTGGTATATATAAAAAAAGAAAATGAAATGAAAGGAGAGGAGAAAATAACAACGTTTCGTGGTTGATGAATTAGGATGAATGGCTATTTATAAATAAAACAGATGGCTGATTTATTATTATTATTATTTAAAGGTATTGGAATGAAAGCCTCTCTAGGGACCGAGCGGCTCTTTAATTTGAATGAAGTGTGTTCTGCATCGCAATTATTAATATTTGGAAGGATAGGAGATTTGATATACTCTGTGTTGAATTACTTTTTAAAATGTTTATTAATGAATATAAACTGGAGTCCGTGTCCCTTATTCAATCATGTTCATATTTTGGTATTCATGTCCTGGATATATCATTATATTTGTAAAATATGTTATATTAAACACACCCCATTTTGTGAACAACATAGCATTGGCACAAAATAGGATGATATTCATTTTTATAGTTGATTTACATATTATGAATAAGATACACAGAATACAATAGGCATTTGAAATGAAAATATAAAGCATAAAGTATTTTATAAATAATTTACTCAAGCATGAAGTATCATAATTTAACTTTATATGTAAAATTGATAATAGTTATTTTTGGATTTATGCATTTATAAAGTGAATAACTTTACTTTTTGTTACTCTTTTAGTTGTCATTTTTATAGTTCATACATAAAATGGTTACCTTTTTGTTAATTATTCTATGTAGGAAACGAAGGTGCAACAGAAGGTTTATAATTATTATAGAATTAATTTTTCTTCTTAATTAGCATTTCTCCACCGAAAATGGGTTAATAATATACGTCATATATGGAGTATTTTTCCAATCGTAAACTATAAATGAACGTCCGTAATTTATAAGGTAGAAACCAGAATTACAAATGTACAAACACGCTACTCAGAAAGTTTGACATTAATACTCAGTATGTTTACTATTTTATAACAGTTTTAAAAATACCAAAATGTTTATTTATGTTATGTATTTTTTTAACACAATTTTCCTATTTTATATTCAGTTTCATGTTTAGTGTTTTATATATACATACATTCAAGCTGAATAAAGATCTTACCGCGGAGGAATAAATAAATAAAAAATAATAATACATTGTTAATCATGAACTCAGAAGTATTATTATTTTTGGGGGTTTCCTTCAAAAAGCTCTTCCTTATCGACCTTATAATATTTTTCCTTTTAATGTTTCTTAAATAAACTACAATTGCAATTCATATTATGCGTATTCTTGCTTCTTTTTACTTACCAGCATACTCTACATATCTTTCGAAACAGAGTAATATATTTATAGCACATTAAAAAGTCACTTAACAGTACAGAGTTTTCGTCTATTGTCTGTCAAGGTTTTTATAGGTCACAAAGGAATTGTCTAATTTATTAGCCTCATTCTGTAAATAGACTGTGAAAATAAAATTTTAGCATTAAAAATAAATTGGTATGTTAATTAAAAAAACATACAATTCATAATTCTAGTAAGTTTGATTATTAAACGCGTTAAATTGTTAAATTATATATATATATATCAGAGCTGCGACTACCGAATGTAAATCGGTATTCGATACTACCGACGGTAGATTTCGAATATCGAACCGATTAAACAATATTCGGTAGAAACTACCGAATACCATACCGATTGACAATCGGTACGGTATTTTGAAAGTATGACTTTTGTAGCATTCATATAGAGACATAAAATATAGAGAGCTTATTCCCTTCAATAACAGAGAAACATCGTTCAACTGTCGCTTTGCCCAAGCGCTCCCTTGTGTGAAGAACTTGAATCTCCTTTTGCTTTAATATTTAATACTTATATTGTAAATCTTGTAGAAAATATAAATTTATATACATAGGGGAGACTATTTTTAATGAAAGTTCACTTCAGTTAATGAAATGTTTATTTTGAGTTTTGCTATTGATCTCAATGTATTTATCCCAGACTTAACTTGGTTATACGCGTAATTCACGAAACTGTTCTGGATATCTGGAAGCTAGGGCACATCACCATAGTAATATGTATGTCAGTATTTTACAAGAACAAATTCGAAATAAAATATTTTGCCACTTAATGGAGTTAAAATGAATGATTTGGAGGGAAAATAAATACAACGAATAATTGAAGTGAACTGAACGATATGAAAAATGAAACAATGTTTCCAATTTACATAACTATCGTTTTGGGATTAAATGACCCCCTCTGAGTTTACACTTCACAATAATATATGATTTACGACGTCTTGTAAAGTTGTCATAATGTATTATATAAACCTTTAATTAAAAATAAAACGAACTAAGTGATATTCAATAGATCGCTACTACCAGTTATATATTTCCTTTTCCCATGCCCATCATTTTAATTTATTTTCAAAACTACAGAAAACAAATCCCAGATTTAGGTGCGCCAACGTGGAAATGGGCTGGCGATATAATTAAATATATGCCTGAAAGATCGAAGCTCTACATAAGCACTATCAAAAGGATTTTAAGAAGACATCGTGCATGTTTTTAAACAAATCCAATAAATAATTTGTCCTTTTATATAAGGTTATCTTCAGGACAATAAATATTAACTACAATTTCATTTATGTATTTTCGCAACTGCCCTGAAAAGTTTTACTCTGTTTCTGTATATAATTTTAGTGTATTTTATTTTACACTGTATAAAATTTTGCAGTTTACCGAAAGAAATGTTTTTAACCGAAAAAATACCAGCTACACATTGAATGAATTATAAATTGACGATATAGATTTTTATCTGAATCATTTTTAACAATAATAATACACACAAATGTAGATGGATTTTTCGAAAATGAATTACTTGTATTTGTTTTTTAGAACCAATAGAGTACAGATACCATTTTCAGTCGTTAGATTTAAAAAAAATATGAATACCGATTTTATAGACGTTGGATACAGGCGGTATACTTTTTCTATCTTTTTGTCATTAAGAAAGGAGTCATTTTTTGTCTGTGCTGATTAATTAAACTTCCATATTAGGTATTTCTTAATGTATTTTTCTATTATCTACACTCAACTAAAATATCCATAAAAATATATATGTATAAAAATCATAGTTAAGAAAATAAAGTAATTATATCAAACTTTACAATATAAATTTATATATTCCACATTATTTGAAATATGTCTTTCTTTTTAAATACGGTCCTTAGAACTAAATGAATCAGTACGTAATAATAGTTTTTTAAGTATTAAAGTACATTAAAAAACATTATTAGGCCTCGACAACTGAGCAAATACTACTCATGATGGAGGGGCATGACATTCCCAGTAGTATTGCCTGCGAAAAGAGCAATCATCTCCCTAAACCACACGTTGTCCAAGGTAGACGAAATATCCGACGATGAGCTCCTCCACTATAAAAACCAATAATAATAATGATGTTAAAAATAGACAACATCCTTACGAGTTATTCCCACAATTAACAAGTACAACATTTAAAATGGAGGAAGTAATAAAATATATATGTTATTGGATTATGAAACCCTCCTCACACAAGATTGACCACAGGTCCATTATACAAATGTGTACATTGCTTGTAGTAATGCTCAAATCATGCATGTATGGATAAATTATGAAATATAGGGATAACATTATGGCAGTTCTCGCAGAATTATAAACTTTTTTTTCCTTTTGAGTTGGAGGCTCAATTATCTTTCTCTTTTCATCGTCAGAGTTAGGATCTATTTATCGTCAAGTATGATGATGATTCAATGTAACCATCATTCCTTCACAAAAGTGTGAGAGTGTGCTTCATATAAGTCATATAATATATGATTCAAAGTAGTTGTCACTTACATGAATCGAGCCCCAACTCTATTGAAAATGAAAATAATAAAACTTATTTCATGAAATAAAAATCATTTTAGATCCATATTACAAAGAGCCCCAGTTTACTCAAGACATTGGGATAGTATATATCTAGATATATATATATAGATATATATATATATATATATATATATATATATATATATATATATAGATATTATATATATATATATATATCTATTTAGTATATATATATAATATATATATATATATACATATATATATTATATACTTTAAACATCAAAATAAGTCAAAAATTGAGGGGGAAAAATTAAAAATGACAACTTATCATAAGGCTTTCAGTTATAGTTCTGCTATGAAGATAATCCTCTTGCCATTATAATCTAATATTAATTGGAATTAATAGGTTTATTGGAAAATTAAGATAGAACATAAAGCTACAATGTAAAATATAGCTTAACCCAAAATAAATTTTATGGAGACAAGAATAAAAGGAATTCATCGTGTTTCTACAGTGAGTATAGTACTTACATCTTATTCAAACATGAGTCTCTGACTGAGTTGTTGGAGGAGCATCTTCGAAGATGAACACACTTTGGACTAGGATTTCTATATGAATAAAAAAAACATATAATTATGGATATAAATAATATCTTTTATTACCTTTTTGAAGTAAGGAGTATCTTTGAAGGTTCTCTTTCATAACATTGTTTGGGGGTTTGATGATATTGTTCGCTTTGGGGATACATTCGCCTCTTTAAAAACGATTAAATAATTAATTATCTTCTTATTGTATTAGTTTTATCATCTTACCGATTTCATATGTAACATTTCTTGGTGAGTCAAATGTGACTGCTTCTTGGGTTTATCAGCCAGTGTATTTCGGTTAATTAACTCATTTAGGAGTCTTCGGTTCTCTCTTCGAAGTCGCCTTTGAACATCATGGATGAAAGTTTGACGGGGATCTAATTAAATAAATTTTATATCATTAATTTTTCACTGATTCGTAATTGAGCTATTCAGAACCATAAAACGAATCTTATAATATTTCAAACACAAAAGTGGCAAGGAAGCAAAGTATTCGAAAAATGGTTTGGAAGGCCATAAAATAAATATTTAGCCCGAATCGTGAACTGCTTCATTTTTTAACTTTCTTTACAACCATAATAAAAACTATTGAGCAAAAAAATATACCTATTTAATCATTAGTGTCTAACATGAAAAACTTGCAGAAATCAAAATATTTAGAAATACAAATTTTGAATAATTTTTTTAAACACAAAATTAGTTACATCATAATAAATTAATAGGCATAAGTAATTTGTCGAATACATATCGGCCTGATATACCCATTTATCAAAAATGAATAAATGTTCGGCAGAAGTGAATTCAATCTCATTAAATCAAACATTATCAAGATATATTATACATTTTAACCCCCCCCCCCCCCCCTTCTCTCTCAAAAATCTGTGTAGCTATGATATCAATAAAATATGACATTCTTACATAAATAAATCAATACGTAAGCAGGAAATCTAAATGCTACTTATTTCTTTATATTGATATTCTTATTCTTTATATTTTTCCAGTTAACTTATTCTTTATTTTATTTCGCATTTTTGGTTGCAAAAGTTGTTATAAAAATGCATCCATTATAAAACAGGCGAGATCACTGAGTATATCATCTGTCAGTGAGGGGTGGGGGGGGGGGGGGTATATCTTCGCGGTCTTACTAGTGTTAAATCCATAGAAATATAAAGATAAGGAGAGATTAATATAATGGCTGTGGATGATTTTAATACCAACTTGACATAGAAAGAGAAAAAAACTGAAAATATAGAGACATCTCTCTGGCCTCTATCTTTTATTATTGTATTAAACTCACAAACCTTCTTCTTTCATAACGATTTTTTAACTATTATTTTATTATTTTTTACGTTTATTACGAAAAAAATTTCAATACATTTTGATGCGTTGTTTCTTTTATCTTCTAGATGAATTTATGAGGGGGCGGTCTTACTATCTTCCTCCTTCTCACTTTCGTCGTCAAATAATCGACCAGAAAATGCTAAGAGAATATAAGCTTTGAGAGGAAGCCGAGAGAGCGCTTCCATAAGAACAAGTCAGTCCCGACAGAGACGATGGAGTTCCTCTGGTCCAGGAATACTGTCGAATAAGTGCTCCGGTACACAGGGAGGAACTCCGTATCAAGGTTCCTCCTCTAGAGTTAAATAACTCAAGCTGTTTAACCCATTAGGGCCGAAAGTTAAAAATGATACCACAGCTCTGAAACTTCTCACACAAGTTCAATGTGAATGCAAAGACTTCGAATGTCAAAATTATTTCATTATATAATTACTTATTGAGAAATTAGCACGTAGAAAAATCTACGCTTCGGCACTAGATACCAAAAAATTCAATAAAAAGAAAAAATGATGTATATTAATCTTATTTACCATACATATTAAAAAATGAATCGAATGAATGAGTTTTCTTACTTTCTATAAACATAGAACAATGAAAAACATATAAATATAATAGTTTTAAATATTTGATGAATATTTCAAAACATTTAAATGAAGAACTACATCGTACTTCATATAAAAAATGATGCTCTTCCACTGCAATGCTTACAAACTTTTGCAGATAGGATCTTTCTATGCAATGATTTTTACCATCAAACCGATAAGCTTTTGATGACTTCAAGATTTTCTCCGTATTTGAAATGGTGCTTGTCCGAAAGATTTGCAAAATTAAAGTGTCCAGTTCAATAAATTCATATAAAGACATTTTTGATCCATTTTTTCATAAATGATGAGCGTTATATATGTACTGTTGTGCTAATCATTAAGAAAATTTAGGACAACACCATTTTTTGCCTTATTCTTAGTGTGCAGTTGCTTATAGCCCGGTCCATCACGTCTACATATTCCATGGAAGATTATAATTTTGAAAACATAAAAGCATAAAAATCCACCAAAGAATACTTTCAATTCATCCACAGTTAGATCCAAAGGGCGATTTTTTAGTGGTATATATTCATTTGTTTCATCAATTATTTTTCGTCGTCTGATTTATCACTGCCTCCATCGGAAGACAGTTAACTTTTGGTAGCCCCATATACACATTCCCACTTTCATCGATATCTTCGAGAATACTCAATATTTCTTTCGGGTGATTCTAGAAAAATGATTGATTTTCAAACTTTGGTAAAAATTAATAAATTGTTGAATTTGTAACCCAAATGAAAAAGAAAGTATATTTTAGTTTCAAGTAACTTAGATTGAATGTAGACACAATTTATCATAACTATGATTTTTTGTGCTGTAGTGCCGAAACGTAGATTTTTCGACGTATCATTTTGAAACAAAAATAAGACTCTTATTTTCTAATTTGAGGTTTAAGTAGTAATATTTTGAAAGATATGTATCTTAAAAATAATTTAAAGAAATAAAATTAAATTACTTATGACATAAGACCACTATCAAACACAAATAGTACTGACCCGTCAGAAAATAAAAGGTACTTGCAAACATCGCAATATCAATTTTTTATTTTCAACTGAAACAAATAACTTATGGGGATCAACTTTTTTTCGTGGTTTCTAATACTCAAACAAAGACATAAACACGCATTTTGCATATA
>CP045900.1:2995405-3015717 GCA_013387185.1 Caligus rogercresseyi | reverse complement strand
TGCCTTTTACATAAAATGGAAACTCGGACAACTGAAGAAGTATGCTTAAGCGAGGCACTGGGTATTGGTTATACTCTAGAAATTTTCAAACCAGGTCCAGTTCACGGTAACGAAGAGGTGATACGGCACTTTTACTTTCATCTTTGGTCGTTGGGTAGACTGGACGTGCAGCTAGCTGCCGTTAGCACCGCCGATTCCCTACTTCGTCTCTGGGCAACGTCTTATTTGTCACCATGGCGAGGGAAAAAATTAATTAAGAAGCTCCATCGCCTCCATGATCTATTTGTGGGGTGGTGGATTCACTGCGACGGAAGCGAAAAAACGCCGAGGAGAAGAAGGAGCTCTTTCTCAAGGAATTGCAAAACTCGTTTCGATGTCAGTGCCGAAAGCTTTGGAATCATCGAAGCAACAAAACTCTTAGCCGGGTAAACATTTCTGTAATAATTGTAATAAGCTATGATTAATTTACCAAAGAATAAAAAAAATTTTATACCAATGACACCACCTATATATTCAATGAGCGTTTCTACCTTCAGCTTACAAACATCCATCCAACCTTCTTGGAGCTCCCGGTACCCAATGGGCTTCTGATTCAACATTCAGTTGAGTTAAGCGGCAATCGTCACCTCTCTTCAAGTTGTCAATGACGCGGCAGAGAGGGCCGTCAAGTTCGGGTCTGCCTTTACTAAAGTGCTGACCAAGAGCGAGCGAGAAACAGCGTCAGAACATTCTTCAGGCTGTTGAACTTTCACCGTCGTGCGTTTCTCACGCAACCCGAAAGTGTTCAATCGTGTCAACGCTACCAGCTCTGTGATTGAGCTGATGGTATCGTCGGTTATGACGCCCGTTTAGATTCATTTACGGAATTCATAGTTCACTCCATAATTTTTGATTGTCAAATGAGCAGACATATATATAATATTATTATAGCAATAGTAATATATAAATATATTATATATATAATCATTATGATATATATAATATTATATATATTATATAATATAATAATATCTTGAACAAAATGTCTATTGGCGAATTCACGAGATTACCATAATGACAATTCCATTGAAAAAGGTATTTTGAGAAAAACAAAAATTAAAAGAATTGGTATCAATACTGATGAGAGGGTTCAGAGGGAGTAGATTGGGATCGATGGGGAAATCTACTATCATTAGTCGTTTTAAAACGTATTAAAAAGATAACTTAAAACATCAACATGAGTACCCTCTTTTTCTTTTTCCTTCTTGAACTATAAAGAACCCTAGTAGGAGCTGTTATTTAAAAAATGGTTGGTGCGTCAGCACTTATGTTCATTTATTGGCACTAAATATTATTTGACGAAAATTTGCAAAAAATAACAAAGTCATCAATTGATCATAGCTAAATTTTGTAAATATTTTTTTCAAAATAAGTAAAAACCAAAAGTTTTGCTTCATAACGAAACCTTTGACACCAGTGACGTCCGATTTCTAACAATGCTAGAATTTTTTATTTAAATACTCGTTTTTCAGCATCAAAAATGAACCAGAATCGCTGGGTATATGTAAAAAAACTTAAAAGTGGTTTTTTTTGGGAGGTCTAATATATATCCCATATATAAAGTAATATTACGTATTTGCAATTTATAATGAGAGTAAATTCTACTTATGTCCTAAGCACCAGCAGATATATTTTTAAATTAGATAGGTATTGGATAAAACGTTAACAGACAACAAACATTAAGAGTAAAATGTATTATAATTTTTGTAAGAATAATTTTTAATTTAGTTGTAATTTTTAATGCAGTTTCACAATATTAATGATTGTAATGTCTCAGTGTGTTAAATGATGTGTTCAACTCTAACATTCGAATCCCGAGAGGGGAAGTCAGTTTTATTCAACTTACTGATAGAATCTACTTCGATTACTAATTTTAATGCTTATTTATCCGCACGGATGCAATTATATCGATCCAAATAGACAAAAATAATTTTTTTTTATTTTTTTGCCTTTATGGTCGATAGAATTGCATCCGTAGGATATAAAGCAGCATTATAATTAGTCTATCGAACCTAGGATCTTAAAATGAGGTAGACCAAAAATGACATTCCCTCTCGGGATTAGGACCTGCGCCCCCAACATTGAGAGTTGAACACGCCTTAACACGCACGGCCATCGAGCTCCTTAAAAAATAATATTATTATTAGATATTTTGCTATTTGCAACGCTTACATCTCTTTTAAACACTATCTTAATCAGAAACACAAATTTCATTAATATTTTGCTCAAATAGCACTCACGTCTCTCTAGAGAATCATGGATCCAAAGATACATGCATAAAAATATGCAACTTGTATGCACACAAAAATGCATTCCAAATACACTCACAAGTGTTTTGGAGCCCTCAAATCCTGCATACAATAAAAGTATTCAAATAACAATATACTTTAAATAACAATTAACTATTTCCTTAAAGATATGCTAATTGTTTAGAGTAATGAAAATATCAACACATTAAATCTATTTGTGTGACAAAAAAAAAGTTGTTTCAAGATCTCCTAGATCTTGAATCAATTGATACATGCATACAAATATGCAAGTCGCTCTCAATATAAACTGTATTATAATACATGCACAAATTCTTACATTTCTTGTACAAAACAAAGTATTATATACTTCATATGCAAATTCCAAGAAATTATAAATGATATAATATACGAATTTACTATAACTTTTAAATTAATATTTGTATAGAGTCATAACAGCGTCAAAGTTATATATATTATTATTATTTTTAAAGTGGTTTATTAATAATTAAATCCTGTATATGAAAATTCCAAGAAACTTATTTCATATACAAAGTAACTATAACTTTTAAAATTAATATTTGCATAGAGTATAAACAGCGTTTAAGTATATACATTATTGTTATGTTTTAAGTTTTATTGAGAGCTAAGAACCGAAAGATATATCTATAAAAATGTGTAACAGTTAAGATAAACTGCATTAATTATACATGAAATAACTCCTACGAGTTTCAGAAAACCCATATACACATATGGAACACTTCATAATTCTAAGAAATCAAAATTAATTATATATAGATAAACGACATTTACTTTGAAAGTATGCTAATTGCAAGGGCAACAACATTTTAATTTGGTTTTAGAAAAGTAATTTAAGTACAAACCAAAAATATTAGGACTTGCACATGAGTAATGCAATTACTTATTAACAAATTAAGTTATTGGTTCTTTTGTAATTATAGCACAAGTTAAGATGCACTTAATTTTAAATTTGTTAATGCTTATATGATTTCTTGAAATTGCATATATTAGTACATCTGCAGTCGTATATTTACAGAACTACATTATGAGAAGGATCTTTCTCATAATGAATATAATTTAGAATTGGATTTAGTGTATAAGTAACTCGTATTGAGTGTTATGTACCAAAAATTACATGCATAAGCATGTATGCAATTTGCATGCTGACTAAACTGCATCTTATATGCACAAATACATTTGAGACTCTAAAGACTCTCTATGGACATATTCATATAAAAACATTTATTAGTTCATTTACATATTCATTGTCTCATAATTATGAGATATTCATGTAATTACATTACAAATATATTACATTATTATTATTATTTAATCTATGTTTTCAATATATTATTCATGCTTTATTAGTTACACCAATCAACCAATCATTGGTTCGTCTCTATAGATAATTGAATCAATTATTTTTATTAATGGAATTGATATATATATATAAAAATAATATATTAAAACTAATTATTTTATTTTGTACAAAATATATGATGTTTACATATCTGCCTCGTTAAATTACCCAATGACTAGATTGGTTTTATTATAATTTAGTTATTTAATATACTTTTGCAATATATTAATAAATTGTGCGGAATCTAATTTCATTGGAATATTTACTAATTATATATTTTTAAACAATAAACTTTTCAATATTGCTTGTATTTTTAAATCATTGTTGAGCGTTTTCATATGTATAGCGTAATACACCTTTTAATGCAATTTCTGCGCAATATCTTTCCAAATCAGGCAGTAATTTCCTTATGCAATGTCTTTAAAAATGAATGCAGTCAACACTTAACATTCCTATAAATTATTATATTATTTATATAATTTCATTTTATAAAGTATTTTCTTTACTCCAATGATATAATATGTTTTTTTTTTATACACCATGAATATAAACAAAATATTTGTATTCTTACCAAGAAATCCGTTTGTCCAATTTTCCTCCAATCAAATGTATAAGCGGAGAGTCCCTATATATTTATCTATGCATGTGACAGTCCTCAATAAAGTATTACAGTAGATGGATTTTTTTTTCTATATGGATGGTTTATAAATATTTACACATATTTTTCCCTCTCTCTCTACCTTTAGATGACACTATACGTTACTCTCCTGGTACGAATACCAACTGATTCACAACACTGTTAATTTTAAAAATATCTTATTTCTTATTTTTTTTTTTTCTTTCCTTTTTGTCAGTGAAATAGAAAGAAAGAGAGAGAAGGAAAGAAGGAATACATAAACGAGGGTGAGCACCCTCGTTGAGGACTTGTATGATGATGGTTCTTCTTCCTTTTTTTTCTTGTCTTCCTCCATAACCATAAAAATAGTTGTTGTAATAAAAAGAGTGACCCCCTTAGAACACCCTTTAAAAAAAAAGCTGATCCTTCATTGACTCTTGAAATATATATTATATTAATGCTAAATAACACATTTTTTTCAATAAATATACATATAACAAATCTTCCTCTTTTCCTTCTTCTTATTTGAATCTATATATCTCCATAGCCTCTTCATTTCTTTCCTTCTTCTTCTTCCTAATATGGCTTTCTAGAGAGGCCCTTTTTTCGGAAGGATGTAGGAATACAACTATTACAAGTATGCTTTACGAGTAGACATGTCTGCATTGAAGTCAAGGAAGACTGAAAGAGAGAGAGCGGGGATGTTATAGGGGAACAACTCTTTTTGGGACATGTTTTTTTATATATGTAAATATGAATTGTGATCTCTATAAGTTAAGGCGGTTAACCCCTTTGTGTATAAAAGAAAAATAATCGATAAGTGATATAAGAGATGATTAAATTTGTCAATATAATGAGAATATACATTATTGTATATAAATGAAGTTCAGTGAGCATGGCGTGAGTCCATTAGTGATGTCTATGACTTTCCTAAGCAGATCATGATGCCTCGAGACGAATAAATTAATCTTATTGTTCTTTAGACAGTAATTTTGAATTAATGTTCATTTATGATTTGTTTTTAACGTAACTGTCTTAAGATTGTGTTTTTTATCTCCTACTTTCTAGTGTATTCTTATATTTTTACACTGTATGGATTTTAGCTAATAAATACACTCTTTAACCATTAAAAAAATCTTATTTGTGAATGTTTGTGCATTCAAATTAAGAATACTTGAAGCTAGCTGGAAGGATGTCGTCATAAATGAGCACTCCCTTTATACGCACGTTAAGGCCTTCATTTTTAATACAGTTTAATATTTATATTGTTGATAAATAAAAAAGTATTAAAATATATATCACACTCGTTATTCATTTTTGTTAAATATAATAGCTACTTGTTTGATCGTTGAATTATGAATTATTGAAGTGAAAATGACTCAATTAGCTAAAAAATACATATGAAACTTTTAATTTATTGCTATGTTAATCAACATATCATGGCCTTAACATGGAAGCTACAATTTTCCCTTTCCTTTCCAGGTAGTTTCTAGTATTCCTTGATACAAATACATATAGGAATTGATCATGGCTGTCTTACAGTATCAGAAGTATTTGTCGAGTAAGTCTCTCATAACGGAGTATCGTTTTTGTCGACAGAATGATGAGACGTTCACTTGGCTCATTGGCTGAAACTGATTTCTTTGATCTTAAGATAATTAGGCTCCGCTATTATTTTATTATGAGGAGTCGAAGTAGATATAAATTGTTACACATGTTTAGAACTTTTTGACCTTTTCCTGAGGTAGAAGGAGTAAATGGTAAAAGGGTATAAGCTAAGATCGTGAATTCGATTCCACTTAGGATCAAGGACTCGACCTCAATTCCTCCTCTTAGGTAATGTTCAGTTCATGCGATAAAAAAGTATTAATTTATAACTATCAAACAAACAGCACTACCTGTTGATACCGGAATAAGGTCCGATGAAGTGGTCTATTCAAGAGTTTCAGCAATATTAAAAGATAAGTCCAATAAAACATTGTATCTTATGAAATTGTCACTCATATATATATATAATAGGTATTAATAATATATATATATATTTATTATATTTTATATTCATATATATAATCTTAAAACAAACAAGTCTCTTCAAAAATGTTTTTTAGATCTGAGTTCATATCTTATTGGCATATAAAAAACTAATCAAAACTTATTTTAGTCATTGAATGCGTTAACTTTTAAGATTTGGTCGAGTTCATAATTTAAAAAATGGTATAAATTTATCCATACTATTTATAAATAATATGTATTACTGTTTATAATATACATATATACATACCTATAAATGCATACAAGGTACATATATCAAAGTAAAGAACACAACGGATGCTACAAAGTCGTCAATATCAAACTAAGATGTATTTATTTAATGTTTTCATGGATATAAAGTCATATTTATTACGTATTTAAAATATGAAATAGAAGGAAGAAAAATAAAAACAGGAAACTTATCAAATATTTTTGAAATTATTTATATATATTTTGCTGTTTGAAAGGTAGTTTTGGATATATTTTTTGTGATCCACGTTCCTTCTTCTTCCAGCAAGAGGCCTGTCTTCAATTCTTTTCGTGATTGCATTTTCAAGAAACGATAATACCCCTATTTGTAGATCTGAACAAATGCCACATTTTAAAAGAAAACTTTATTCTCACAAAACTATAGAAATTGATCATAAAATGTACTGTATGGATATACTAAAATTATAAAAATATATAGAAGTTAGTGAATTATAAATATCAATCTTATAACTTCCTTTTTCTTAAATAGATTGATTAATGTCTATTTCTAAATGATAACAAAAAATAAATTCATAAGAGTGGGGTTTTTTTCATTGCAGAGAGAAACTCTTTTTGGTTGAAGTATCTCAAGATATATATATATATATATTTTAGTCAACAAAGTTTTTTTAAGAATATACATATATATAATGTATATTAGGCAGGAAATTCCGTCTCTTCTCAATGGTGTTCATACATGATTAACGAAATGCTGTTCGTGCTGCTTGTTTTTGCGTCTTGAATATGTTTTATGCCTAAGCATATCCCCTTGAAAAGACCTAGCTCAACGGAAATAAGTGTGAGGTATTAACCATTAATCATTATTTCATTAATAAAATGACACAAACAGTTTTTCGAAACGTTTAAATAATGCGATAAACGTAAAAGCTCTGCTATGGCTTCTAGTCGAAATTTGCAAAGTAGCCAGGTTTCTGGAGGATGCCAGGATAATTGCAAGCGAGCTAGCGTTTCAAAATCAGCAAAAATATCTAAAGTGTATTTTATTAAGAAACTTTATTGATAAAGAAATATTACATATAAATATATATATGTATATATATAAATAAACATTTTAGTTTAAAATTAAATCTCTAATCTAAAATCTAGCAGCTCTATATATAAAAATTATTTATTGAAAAACATTAAGGAAACAATATTGTTATCAACATACAGATATAATAAATAATGTCGCAAATAATATATAAAATACCAACTAAAGATTGGATATATTATTTTGTTTGTCTTTTAGCAAATTTCCTGTACCACCTCATAATCTGTTGCAGAAATTGGAGATGTCCAGCGGAGCAAGACGGATAAAATCTTACCAGATCCCCCACTTATTTCCAAGGAATGGTACTAAAGTATATTTGCTTGTATGTTTCATAAAGTAAATTTATAGTAACGTTAGTAGCGTTATGGTGGTATTTTATGTGATATATGGGCACAACACAAATATAAACCAACAAACCAGCTCTGGACATTACCCAATTGTTGAATAAGATATCTCCATCCGAGTATCGACTTTTAAGAAGAAAAAACAAAGTTGTTTGGTTAAGATGTTTATTTATTAGCTAAAATCTGTACAGTGTAAAATATAGAGTAGGAGATAAAAACACAATCTTAAGATAGTTACGTTAAAAACAAAACATAAATGAACATTATAATTCAAAATTACTGTCTAAAGAATAAACCATAAGCTAAAATGACTTATTAAAATTATTTCTTATTCAATATAAAACGTTGATGTCGTCTTATTGTCGATTTGATGAGTTTGAGGTATTCGAGAGAATTTGAAGGAATAAACTTTATCAAATCTCCGGTCCGTGTCCATGACATCGCAGGTGAATTGGGAATTTTTATTGAGAGGGCTGAATAACGAGCCGCTGCCCCAATCATAATTGCTCTAAGGTCTTCGATTCACATATAAAAGTTATTGTATTTTGTTTATATTTAGAAGCCCATAATATGTTAGCAAGAAATGCAGTATAGGAACTTATTTATAATTACTAATTTATTTGCATTTGAAGCCTTCTTTTTTAGGAATTTGCTTATGCGAATATATATTGAAGGTCATGCGGACATTTATGCAATAATGCATGTACTTATATGCAATACTTCTAGTGTTTTCAGGAGAGGAAAAGCCTACAAAAAATGCGTCAATCTGTGACGCAGAATTTAAAAGGAAAAGGGGCCAAATAAGTATGATTTTACTTTCTTTTATAACATCTATTTGTATTTGAAAGAGAAAGGAAGAGGAAAAATGGTTGGGGGGGGGGGGGGGGGATGGCACCCCCGTTTCTTGCCTAATATCATGATGCAGTAATTTTCATTCTCTTATATTTTGCAGCAGTGCCCAAGGACGAAAATGTTGGCATATGCATAAAATAACAAACATACACACAATATTGAAATATGAAGGAGGAAAACACAATAATGGAGGAGCTTTATTAAATGTCGAACCAAGCATTATTTATATCCTAATAATACCCTGGACTCCAGTATTTTAAAAAGAAAAGGCTCTCGAAGGAACAGAGTCTTAATTACGAAAAAATATATACTGCCTAAGGCTGATTTTATCAGCATGATTATATTTATATACAAATTTAATAAAAAGGGTGGCTTCTTTAGATCTTCAAGACATTAATTAATTCCATAAGCTATTATTCATATTATCTTAATTTGCTTGAATTCATGCAAGAAAATAATTATTAATTTCATAATTATCATCAAAAAATAATTATTGATATTTGAGTTATCAAGAAGAAGACTTTAAAAAGACCTCCTTAAAGGGTATTTTCCAAATTTGAAGAAAATCCTCACTCATGTATCCTCTTGTAAAGGAAATGGGCGAATCATAATAACACTCATTGCTACATTTGAGGAATACCTTGGTTGGCAAATGCCTGTAATGGATGCAATATCCTCTTTAGGAAGGGCCTTTCAATATTCCAAGAGTTGTCGTGTTTGGGGGACCTGGAATTTAAAACCAGCCTTTAGGGAAGATGCTCTTCCATAGAATAAAAAATATTCAAAGACCACCAATGTTCAAAAACAGACCTGTCACTCCCTTTAGATATTTTTCCCCCCATGTGACCCCACAGGTCTTGAGAAGATGCGGAACGGAGGCTACTCTTTTGCCCTTCTTAATTACCTCTCCAGGAGGGGGATAGTTCGAGACATGAAACTATGCATTAAAGCCTTTGAACCCCTCTTTTGACTTCAGCAGAAAATGGTTTAAGTACAGGGTCCTCAGATAGTGGAGAAGAAAAACAATGCTATTTCTGTAGAGAAGAACCCGAAACTTCGAGACAACTTCTATGGCAGGGTCACCAGCACGTCGCCCGCGGGCGCCATGGCGCCCTCGTAGACTACTTGAGTCGCCCGCAAAGGCATTCTCAAAATAGTAATACTTAAGCAGTGAAGGAGTTCTTCAACATCAAAAATATCCCACTGCAAAAGTTGGTGTCAATCCCGACAGACGGGGCTCCTGCGATGACCGGACGGCATGTAGGGTTCATTGCGCACTGTAAAAGTGATCCAGCATTCCCGAAATTCGTACAGTACCACTGTGTCTTTCATCAACAGGCGTTGTGCGCAAAGGTGCGTTTTTTAAATTTTGTATTTCATATATTTCATCCTTGTTGCTGTCCTGTTCAAGGCCCAATTATAATACCTATTAAATGCGCATATTTCATTTTTCAGGTGATCGGCTTTGAGCACGTTATGACTCCTGTTGTGAGGATCATAAATAGCATCCGCTCCAAAGCCAAACAGCACCGAAGTTTCAAAGTGCTGTTGGAGGAGCTATCGGCTGAATACAGGGACCTGCTACTCCACACGGACATCCGATGGCTCAGAAGAGGGCGGATTTTACTTCGGTTTTTGTCGCTGTTGAGCGAGATCAAGGATTTCATGAAATCTAGAGACGAAGACACCTCTATGCTGGAAGACACTGCGTGGCTACTTGACCTGGCATTTCTGACAGACATTACTGGAAAACTGAACAATCTGAACCGTGCGCTGCAGGAGAAAGGAAAGACTGTTGCAGACATGATCAGTGCTTTAAATGCGTTTAAAGCCCAGATGAACATTTTCTCTGCGCATTTACAGAGGAAAAAGGTCCTTCATTTCCCCTCTTTGCAGATGGTGCTGAAAGACAATGTTTCTGCGTCTGAGAGTTTTGGCAAAGTTGCTGAGAAGTACTCTCAAGTCATAAACAGGTTAGGGCAAGAGTTTGAAAGTCGGTTTTGTGACATTGATAAGCTGGAGCCATGTGTATCGTTCATTTCAAATCCTTTTATGAACGTGGACACAACATGCATTGCTGAGCAACTAAGTGAAATGCTTAGCTTGGATGCTGGGCAGGTGGAAATGGAAATAGTGACTTTACAAAATGATATCCACCTCAAGGCCCATAAGGCTACAGAAAACTTCTGGGGCCTTGTTGATATAGAAAGGTTTAGTGGTCTATGCACAGAAGCTATGAAGGTGGCTAGCCTGTTTGGTTCAACTTACCTTTGTGAATCAGCCTTTTCTGACATGAATTACATTAAAAATAGACACAGAACAAGGCTCACAGATACACATTTGCAAGATTCACTCAGAATTGCAGTTTCAAGTTACAGCCCAGATTACAATGCACTGGTGGCCAGCATGCAATGTCAGGCCTCCCATTAAAATGTATTTCTGAAGATTGTAAGATATTTCAAAAATATAAATAGTTTAGTTTTGTAGTATAACTGTGATGGTTAATTCATTTCTGTAAAATATCAGTAAAATGTCATTTGTTTGTGTGCATAAGTAATAGGCCTATGTCACACATGTTATGATACTAACCTATAATTTTGTTTTAATGTAAATGGTGCATTGTCATCCATGATTTCAGTTCCTTTTGCAAATCTAAGGAGTTGTTTGAAATGTTTAGAAATAAAGCAACAATTTTTCATCCTTTTAAAGTCATTATTGATGATTATTGTGAATTTCTTATTATGAAAATAATATTAAGCCGGCGAAGATCACTAATTAGTATTAATAATATACAGGTAAACCGAGTAAATTTGTTATATCAGAAGTGCATATCAATTGGTAGCCCTTCACATGAATCCACACCCAAGAAGTAGCCCTCAGTTAAAAAAAGGTTGGTGACCCCTGTTCTATGGTCTTGTAGAAAACGCCTCAAGATTTATGAGGAAACGACGATAAATAATTAAAAGCCACTGGAAGGTTACAATCTCCAAGAACGACTTCATATCATTGTACGTAGGAGAAGAGGCTGACCATATCAATGCAATTATTACAAAAACACAGTTTTTTTTATTTATGCAATAAAAGCAAAAAAACAAATATATGTGATTCTGTGATAAATATTACAAAAAATATTCTAAATTATTAAAAAATCTTAGAGCATAATTGTTTTTAATAATACGTGTTTAATTTTTGGTAAATATTTTAATTTTTGTTATTTATGTTTTCAATTTTATGTTACTTTTTGCTACTAGTTTTTCTGTGTTATTCTTGAAATGAAAAATAAATGCCCATAGTCTGTGGACTATTAAAAAAGTCATCATTCAACACAAAATAAAAAAGACTTTTAGTCAAGGGTACAGAAAATTAATTATATAAAATATATATACGACTAATGGTTGATTTGTGAACGTTATCAATTTATGCCGATGTGAATAAAAAAATCTTGTGGCCCAAGTAGATCGTCTAGCAGTTCATTGCTACTATCGATTCATTCAATTTGTGATTTGCATTGTATTAATGTAAAGAAATTGTAGTCATTCTTAGATTTATCAGATTTATATATATACACTACAAATAGTAGAAAAAAGTAATAAAAAATTTATCTCTAAATGTGATTCATATATTTTTCGCGCTCACAGGACGAGTTGAACTTCAAAATGTTAGCCTATTAGTAAGTGTGTATTTTTGGATTTAAAACTATATATTCACCTTCAATAACCTTGTCTTAAAACATTACATATATATATACAGGGTCCCGACGGTAAATCGGGAACAACTTTAAATACATATAGCGCATCCGGTATCAGTGATATAAATATTTTATTTAAATCTTTTTTTAAAGTCATAATTAATGTTAATTATTACTCATAATGAGAGCCCCCGTTCTTGATCACGGAGTCCACACGGCGCCGGAAAGAGATGCAGGCTCTGGACACCTCTTGCGGATCCAGCTCTTTCATGGTCTTGATGATCGACTGCTTCAGGGTTTCAACAGAGGTGTGATTTTTTGCAGGCCAACCCCTCAACCTTCCCCCATAGTTAATAGTCGCAGGGATTCAGATCCGGACTGTTGGCGGGCCAAAAAGAGGGAGGCCAGAAGTTAGAGTTTTCAAAGCCAAAAAATCAAGAACAATTTTGGCCCTGTGGGCCGATGCTGAGTCCTGTTGGAATGTGTAAGGCCTTCCATCAGCCACAACATCCATCCAGGGGACAACTACCTCGTCCAAGACTCGCTTGTACACCTCCTTGTTGACTGTTTCCTTTTTCTGGAAGAAGTAGGGGGGCATGACATCACCCTCCGTACTGATGACGGCTAGGACCATGTTAGATGCTGGATTCTTGGTCTTCATGAAGGGTTTGACCTCATCAGCGTCCAGGCAGATCCATCTGTCGTTTCTCCAATTGTGGCTGGCATCAATAGTGAATATTTTTTCATCAGAAAAGAATCGAAGAAAACCACTTTTGCTATTAATCTGGTTGATCAGGATCTTGCCTTTGGAGACTCTATCAGCCATGTTCTGCTCCGTGAGCAGGTGCTTTGTAGCCCTGGCCCTGCTCCTGTATCTAAGGTCGATCTTGATAGCCTTTTCAATTGTGCTCCTGTGCACATTTCGGTCCTTGGCTAGCTTGGAGATAGGGGTATCTGGATGAGCATCAATGGACCTCTTGAGACCTGCCAAGAACCTTGGAGTCCAGATTTTGTCTGCTCTTGAGCTGTGGTCAGCTCTCCTGTCCTTCCCCTCATTGTCAAATGCCTTGACAACCTTATACACAGTAGATTTTGGGTAATGAAAGAACTCATAATATCTTGAGGCGTCCGCCCCGCACGACGAGCTTCGCATATAGCATCTCTCCGGACTTGTTCCATTCATAGACCACGTGCTACTGAAAATCTCATAAAATAAAAACGTCAGCTGTTGAATACAGCTTGTCGCAAATTTTTAATTTTTTCCCAATACAACATCTCAAACAATCACAATCGGCATTTGAAATAATTCCCGATTTACCGTCGGGACCCTGTATATACCTATATACATACATATATATATATATATATATATATATATATATATATATATATATATATATATATATATATATATATATATGTCTATATATATAGAGAGAGAGAGAGAGAATTTCTGCAGCTTCGACAGTTGACATGTTTATAAGGAAATTAGGAGATCAACACAATAAGGACCGTTCCCTAACTTGATTATAAGTCAAATATTATGACATAGAGGCTTAGTCATTTCTTTGTACTACTTACAGACTAAAATAATAATTATTTGAACATTTTGAAGTGCTCAAAACTGAAGCTTGGTTTGATCCTCTTGACTCGAAAAATATCACCCTTCAATTCCCCTCTCTCTTTTTATGTATTTGGTAAGAATCACTATCTAGTTACATATATCCTTACGAATATATCAGCCAATATTCCTCATAAAGACTGACCTCCGACAATTGGTTAATATATAACCATTCTACGATATCGGAGGTCTTTCGTTCACATAATTATTTTTTTTGCCCCTAAAAAAAATTCATGTCAGTCAGGATCTATTTGAAAGATTGTTTGAATTATAAGGAGTATCTTAAGGAACACCAGGGGTGACCTTGTCTTAAACGTGATTGGTGGAAATAAAAGAAGAGAGACTAATAAAAAAGAAGTTCGCATAATACAATGAGGCATCACTTATCCCGGGGCTGCTCTTGAGGTGAGAACATCAATTAAATCCTTCAAAGTAATAATATTATCTTCTTCATGGGTCTACATCCGTGACGTCATTCTCAAATCATTTACAACCATTAATATTAATTGAATAAACCAGGGAATACTATAACCTGGAATAGGATTTTCTCCTTTTTATGGAAAAGTTTAACTACCTGCGTAAAAAAGAAAAGAAAAAGGAGGGAGTTCCTACTAGGAACTCCCTCTTTTTCCCTTCTCTTTTTTACGAAGGTAGTTAAATTTTTGCATAAAAAGGAGAAAATTCGTATTCCAGGTTATAGTGTGTGTGTGATGATATATATTTGGTGTCAATATGATACTAGCTTTAGAGCTACTAAAAGTGATAAAATTAATTGAAATAAATTTAAATATATAAGGATAAATAATTGGAAATACAAAACTTAATTATTAATAATTACAAGATATCTTGAACTTCTTGCAAGCCTTGTTGCCGCTCGCCTTGCTTCTAGAAGGGTGGTTGCCTGTCTCAGCTCAGGAGACGAATTCCATGTTTTTGCCAGTTGACCGCAAGAAGTGCAGCCCATAGAATTAGGTAGATCTCCTGAGATCGCTCGTTACACTTATTGTCCTGGAGTCCGAGTTGCAGAGGACATCACTGAGAGGGAATTGAAAGCAGCCATCCCCTGACTGCCGAACAACAATCTTGTTTATTGTTCGGACTCCCTGAATAATACCCATCATACCAGGGAAATATTAAATATATATTTAATTCCATCATATCCCACCATAAATGGGCCATCACCACGACTATAAAGCGTACAAAATTGAGATACTAAATAAAAAAGATCTTTACCTGGGGGCGGGATTTCATTTTCTGATTGCTTTAGTCCTGTGAACCCTTGTGTCTTGACGATTGGTATTTTGTAATAATATGTTAATGGCAAATTGTTTACTTGTCTAAGCTACGATGCTCATCAATATTAGCATATATTTTGAAATAATATTCTTTAAATGATCGAATAGTTGTCAAGAAAAAAACTTCGAATTAAATTGCTTAAAGACAATAGATCTTTTATACTTAAAGTAAGTTGTGGGAATGTATAAGTTTTTGTACGGATTATTTTGTAGCAATAAATTTATGCTATGATTGACGTTTTTATTACATGATATTGTTTTTATTGGTGATATTATAAAAAAGGCTATTCAAAAGAGTAAGAATATGTTGTCCACTGTTGTAAAACAAAAGCATTGGTAAGAGCGGTGAAAAAAAAACTCATTAAAAGGTGTTGTAATTGAATGATTATTTGGGAATGGTCATAGGCCATGTTTTCTCAAGACTTTTATGTTGAAATATATCGTATATATATAATTTAAATAGTGGTAAGACATAATCTTTTTTGTTTTGGTTAAAACGTTTACATTAGGGATGCAAAAAGTTAATCGACTAACGATTAATATTCGACTAATTTTAAACGATTAAAGTTTATTAGTTGCAATTATGAACAGATTGCGTCCTCTATTTGAAGTTAATGAAACTATTAAAGTTTATTAGTTGCAATTAATAGACAGATTGCGCCCTCTATTTGAAGTTAATGAAACTTTGAAATGAAGATTTTTTTCCCATAAAAAAAGATGCACTTACCCACCCCAAATCCACAAGATAAACTGGTTCCTTAATCGTGGCGCTGTTAACGATTAATCGATTAAAAGTCGACTAAATGAAACAACTAACGATTAATCTATTAATCGATAACTTGCATCCCTAGTTTACATGCAATTATGTTTGGTCAAATTTTAAATCAGCAAAAACATATGAATCACTTCAGGGCTTATGAAGTGACTTTGGGCTAAGCTCTACAGGCTCTATAGGTTCTGTAGATGGTTTATTTCGGGTAATGGAGGAAGCTCCTGATGATACAGTTTTTATTACAAATGATGTTGCTTTAAATGGCAGAATATTCTCATGGAATATTCTGTTAACAAGTAAGAACACCTCTCTAAAGCTAGTATAAAATATACTATACAGTGCATTTCTATATTTGCTTGTAGCTCAAATGAAAACAGTCGCAGTTTCGATACATTGAAAAGTCTAGATATATTTAAAAAACCACATATGTCGGAAAATAATTGGTTAACATTCCTGTTTAATGTTGGTTCATTGCAATATATTGGTTCAAACTTACCTTTGTATAATATAAAGCCTATTATTTTTATCAGTTTTATAAATATCAAACAAAAAAATAAATTTAAATATTGAAAATAATAATAATATAATATCACCATAATTAATACAGAACAAACGGATGCTAAAATGCAAAAATAATCGTACTAACGGAATGTAAAAGTAAATAAATATATGAAATAACAGATGCCAAGAATTGGCAGCCAAATCATTTTCAATATTATAATAATTAAATTTCTTTTTTTTCTTTTCTCCTTTGTTTAGATGTTAATAAATATTATATAAAAATATTAATACATAAGTAAATAAACTTATAGTTTATGAATAAAAATCTAAACAAGAGGCTAAAAACAATAAACAAAATATCAAACGGGTTATTGATTCTGATTTAAAATATTTCAATATTTATAATCATTTAATGCTTAGCAATTATTCAGATAAAACTATATATTATACGGCAAAAGCCGATTTTCATTTGTCTGCCATAGTAATGGTCCACTCATTCGGCTAGGAACCAGCAATCCATGCAGTCACTCTGTGAAAACCGGAAAAACTAACTTATTCTTCAATCGAACCACTTATGGAGCTCCTGACAATAAATTATTCAAACTATTTATAGAGATTCATTATTTTTTGTAAGCTAGGTATGGAAGAAAAACATACATAATATATGGAGGAAGTGATTCTCTTTAATTGGTTAATTTCATAAAGTGTTCAAAATAGTCTAACAATGTAATCACCTCTTTTGATTTTGTATAGTTTTCATTTTTTGTTAAGTATAGGAAGAACCCTTTCGAGGAAACATAAGAGAACAATGTGTAATAGAGATTATTAAGAAAGACATGTCGTTTAGCGATGCCTTTTTGGGTATCATATAAGATATGAAAAGGGTAATAATAATAACTAGAGGCATATATACACTCAGAGAGTGCAAACCTCCGCCGTCATGAGCCTTCCGAGGCGGATTTTTCACGACTGGGAGGCGTAGAGAGACGGGGGAGGGTTCCCCTAGACGGAAATTCCGAGAGGAAGACGCTCCCGGCACCCAATTTCACAGCACAGCGACATCTATTGGCAGAGTAGGCTACTTGAAAAATTTAGTAGTATTAGCTCATTTGGCGCCTTAATTCTGCACTCAGAGATGCCAAAATTTAATCACTCTTCCTTTTGGCACTTCCAACAACTCCACAAAATTTCATCCAAATCCGTTCAGTACTTTTTGAGTTATCCTGCGACAAACAACAAACCAACCAAATAACAAACCAACAAACGCCAGTGAAACAATACCTCCTTCGGCGGAGGTAATAACAATAATAATACCAAGCATATTGGTTATTCATTCAAAATGGTCACAAATAACCAAAAAATAGGGAGTACAATAGCCGTGTTATAAATGTTGGGGGCGCAGATTCGAATCCTCCCGAGAGGGGATGGTCATTTTTGATCTACCTCATTGATAAGATCCTTGGTTCGATTGACACATTTTAATGTTGTAATGCTTATTTATATCCGGTCGGATACAATTCTATCGAACCATATAGGCAAAAAAACAAGTGTCTTAACATGTCTTTAGATGAATATTCTTTAGAGATCAGGGTTTCTATCCAATATTTTTAGAGATGTCTAGTTTTGTAGTTTTAAAAATATTTTTAACCAGATCCAGTAGATAAAATAATAAAAACCCGCGCTGTCAAAGTGGCCCAACTGAGCTGCCAATGGACCAAACTAGAGAACAAACTATGTTACCTGGAACTAAATAGAACTGGCTACTACGATATACTTTTTACAACAATTATTGACATTTTCTGGAGCCAAAAATCCTCTACGATCGACTTGGATCTAGCATTATATCAGCCAGTAAATCGTAATCAATTGGTTAAGCACCCCTGTTTGAGATCGTGCGTACTATCGACTTGTAACTACATTTCATAATACTTTTAGCCTCCGAATAGTATTTTCTAAATTATGTGGCTAAATATATTCCATTTTTATGATATATATTTTTACTTTTTATGGATGCAAATTGGCATTTCCTATGATACGCTGTGACCTGTTGGTAGACACTTATTTATTTCCTCGATATTTCATCCAAGCCAGTATAATCGAAGATGGCTAATAGAGTTAGTTAGATCCTAGGAAATTTGAGACCCTTGTGGAATGGAACTATTTTGGGTCCCCCCAACTCATACTATATACAATAATATAATAAAGAAATCAATCAGGAGCAAATTGTCTTTTCTTGTACTAAATAGACTTTGTGAGCCTTTTGACAATTCCATAACAAAGCTCATAACTTGGACGTTTTATTGTATTAAAAAATTCGTAGAAAAAAAATGTTATGACGTCATTCATATGCAAATTATTTTATCATTAAATACGATTAGAAAAAAGGATACAAAGATTATATAATGGTTATGTATAATCTGTGGTAAAATATGTCATTATTCTGGGTATGATTAAATCTTCCTTTATGTATGTTGGTTGTTAGGGATGGAATGCATGTATTTGAATCAAATGATTTATCTTTAAAGAAACCTAACCAATTACAATGAAATGTATTAATCTTTGTGCTTATAAACAATGCAGCTTTATAGAGGCGAGTACAAAGACTGATTAACATTCTTAGGGTGTGTTATTTTATGTTCAACGTGATCAAGAGCTTGTAAGATAATTTTTAAGCTTCAAAGCTCACTCTGTGTCGTCCGATATTTATAAATAAATGTTAATTTTCTTAGTATGTGTAACATATGCAAAATCTACAACGGAGAGTGAACTATATATATATATATATATATATATATATATATATCTATTATATATATATATATATAGGTTTTACAGTCAGAATGCGTAGCCAAGAATAACGCGTAATCAAAAGTATGGGCATCCGAATACAATAATTATATTTTTTGAGGTCCGAACTCACTGTCAATTTCCTATTTATATATATATATATATATATGTATGTATATATTTATAAATAACTAAGTATAAAATAGGAAAATTGACAGTGAGTTCGGACCTTCAAAGAATATAATTATTGCATTCGGATGTCCAATGGAGGACGACATTGAACTTCCCACCTGTATCAGATCAAGCCATCCGTGCAAAACTAGAAAAGCTCCTGCAAGAGTTTAGCAACCAATCCGCGATGAGGATTTCGAAGAACTATCATCAGCTCTGGATGGATACCCAAAAGGTCTCAAATGCTTAGAAACCCACTGGAAAAGAATGAATCGCCGATCAATATTGCCCGAAGCAACCAATGCTGCGAGCGTGCGATCAAAGTTATGCAGGACTTGGACGAGTCCTGCCGCAACAAGGACAACCCCCCCCCCCCCCCTGAGATTCGTCCTTTCTAATGACATTAATGTGACCAATTGACATTGACCAATTGTTTTCTGTCCCTGTATACTGCTATACAGTAGTATACATTAGGGCAGTGGTTCCCAAAGTGGGGGGCGCAATTGCAGGGGGGGGGGGGGGGGCGGGGAAAAACGAATGAATGGAAAATATAAATAAAGTAGACTAAATAACATATTAGCACTTTATTTTTTCAACAAAAAAAGGTCGAGGTTTGCATTAATTACATATGTGTGAAATAAACTGCAATGGACTCTGAGAACAAAATG
>CP045900.1:2976727-2995305 GCA_013387185.1 Caligus rogercresseyi | reverse complement strand
TTCACTTTTCTATTATTTTCTATTTTTTTGACACCCTCAGAGAAGACCATAATGCATATAATTATCCACACATGAGTGACATCTCAATGGGAAGTTACATGACTCACTCTATGCATACCCTCAGTTTTTTTTTTATACATAGAGGCTTATCTAACGCAAAGTGAATGTTAGATAAGGATTATTGCTACCGTATGAACCAACTTGCATCTTTTCTCTGTAGATAAATATTCTTTAAAAATATGATTAAATTATTACCTCATCCTTTTATATATTTTATATTGTTTTACATATTAATGCAGTGTTTATTTAATATAAGGAAAGACAACTTGATTTGCCCGGCAATATATTTTATCATTCTTGCAACTGGACTTTGTTTTAATATAAAATAAATTTTTCTTTTGCCCCTGGGCATTTATATATTTCATTTGAATTACATATTAAATATTAGTGATGGTTTGATGAAAACCCAGCCTTAAAACACAAGAATACGATAATCAGCCATACCAAACATAGTCAACATAATTAAAAGTATACAAACAAAACTGAATTATTAACCAGTCTATTTGTATTAAAATTACTTGAAAAAATCTTGTTATGTTATTATTAATTAACATACTTTTTAAAATAAATGGATCTAACAAAATAAGGGTGTAAATGCTTACTGAAATAAATTTTAATGAAATTTTATGAACAATTTTATTATAATATATTTAAAGCACATTTTAGCATTACCATAAAATGTTTAAATCCATAATTGACATTATAAGAAACTTTATCATTGCTCTTACAATATATTCAAATGATTTATAATTACTAATTCAAATATTTCTATTGTTTATTTCGTAAATAACATAATTGTTTAATTAAATATTCTCAAAAACTTAATTGTTCGTTTGTATCAATAATATGATATTTTTTGTTTGTCAGTACTATATTTTCTATCTATACGACGACGTAACAAAATAACTGCCTTAAATGTCTCGACAACTACATACATTTCCTAGAATTTCAAATATTACATAATTATATTAATATAATAATTTAACATTAATTTTCATACAAACAATAAAACGCTTAGATTATGAAACATTAAGTAATTGAATAATGCATTGAAACATTTAATTTGTTTCTATATTTTGTAGAGCAACAGATAAGAGATGTTCTCATCAGCTATTGCAGAGTACAATTAAATATAATGCAAAGCTCTAAAAAGAATATGAAATCTTTTGGCAGTGGGTTCGAAAAGTCGGGATTACAAATGCAAATATAATCAATAATACTTCTTTGTGATAACTTATATATTAAAGTCCCATTATATCTTCTAGTAAATTCATATTATTGAATATTTATTATCCACCCTTGGTAGATGTTGATTACCTCCTCTGGAGGACCACAATGTGTCATTAAAGTATATTTCATGTATATATCGAACGTTATATCGAACAAATATTTTGTAAAAGAATGGAGCATTTATTTTATAGCATTGACTAAATACATTATGAATATAAAATAACTATGGAAGGGGTCCGTTTTTCTCTGCATGGTTTCAAGTATTAAACACATTTTCTTATTTTGATCAACATTTCTTGCAAAACAAAATTTGTGCATATATATAGATATACACCTATATATATAGAGGGTTTTTCTTATTTTTCACATTTTTGAAATGTTAGCAACATTGTGGACCGATTTTGTTCAAACTTTGTATGGTCGTCTTCTTTTATCACCAAGAAACAGAAATCCACAATGTTGCTAACATTTCAAACATTTGAAAAATAAGAACACCCTATATATATTATATATATACATGCATATGATATATCAGGAAACGACCGGGTACCTGGCCCTGTTCCCGGCTGTTTTTTTAGTGTCCCGGCCAGGAGTCTAAAAATCACCAGGCCGGGACTTTTTTTAGGGAATTAGTTTCTAAAAAAACGACGTCACTTTTTTTGGGGAATCCGTTTCTAAAGAAACGTCGTTACTTTTTTTGGAAATATATTTTCTTTAAAAAAAACGTCGTCACTTTCTTTTGGAAACTCTTTTTTTAAAAAACGTCGTCACTTTCAGAATGACGAAGGAACGAAAATATACTGAAGTCCTGGCCCATTTTGGCCCAGCCCGGCTTGAAATTTTAAGTCCCGGCCCGGGTCCCGGTGGAAAAAGTGTCCCAGTCGTTTCCTGATATATATTATATATACATATATGTTTATATATACTTAATATATAAAATATATATATATATATATAGTTTTTAACTACCATCCATGTTTAGAGACATTGTATATCCGTTAATTTCATACGTTGATTGATTTTTTTGAAAAAAATACAAAGATTATAGTTATGATGCTCAAAAGTGTTGTATTGATTTCCTTTTGTTGAAATTATATTCTTTACATTCCTTCCTTGTTTTCTCAACACAACAACAAAATGAGATCTAGTCATTCTATTTATAAAGGTAAGGGTGTGTCACAATATTATACACTAATGAAAAACAATTATGATATGATTCATTTATAACAGAAGAAAGAAAAAAAAACCAATATCCATTTGTGGTCTAATATATCACAATTTGTATTGTTGAAATTGTCCTCTTTTAAAACTGTTGCATCCTTGGTCATTCAATACCAATTACCACTCTGAGTATTATGTATTGTCATATGAATGTTTATAAAGGGCTATATTTACTAGCCCTTTCATTTTACAAGGGGAAAAATGATATATTAGGATTCTATTTTTATCAATAAGACTTTATTAAATAAAGTCCATTAATATACATATAAAAATGACATCATAAGTAACTCATTAGTTTATTTTATTTATTAAAAAGATGAATGAATTCCCAATTATTAATCCACATTAATAACAATAAAAACTTATATACATTATGTAAGGGTTCAATTATGTATCCTCTTTTAAGGTCATTCATTCATTCCAAGAGCGACATAAGGGAAAATGAACAGTCTTTTGACGACGTTGATATTATACAGAAAATGTAATCAACGTCTCTATTTCCTCAATATATTGAGGTGTATATAATACATTGACCCTAGGAGCCTTAATTACTTCTTGTTAGGCTTTGTTTTTCTTGTTCATCATATAAATAAAGTAATTGGATAGAGAAAATATATGTAACGTAGCTGATTGACTCTATTTGGCCATATAGGATCTTTAAATAACATTACACATAAACAAACAATGTTTTTATTGAATTGATATGAAACACCTATAAACAATTAGAATATATATATATATATATGTTTATATACATATATATATATATACATACAGGGGCGGAGTGGCCACCAGGGTACCAGGACTATTTCCGGTGGGCCGCTGGCTCTAAAAACATAAACAGCCGTTAACATCATCCCAACAGCCCAGCCCATACCACGTTTCTCTAATGGGTCCAATACCTCTCTATACTTCAATTTATACAAGTTAAATGAGAAACACCTAACTTAAATACCATGTGCATGATATGAATCTAAGGTTTAAAAAAGTATTTAGCTGATCCTAGACTCACTAGTTATTCAAAAATTAGCGACCTGACTCTACAGCTCTGTTTTCATGTACATTTTATGTGGAAACCAATGGTGTCTGCAAATTAGTAGGAAATAGTCACATTCCATTAATATGACAACGAAGATCAGTTTTCAGGTTGAAGTTGGTTAACATCAGTGCAAATTTTTATATCTAAAAATCCTCTCTTTATGAACAAAATGGCGTATCCATAATACAAACTTATTATTTTAAGGACTTTTAATTTGCAATTTAATAATTACATTTCTGATGGAACACACTGTATATATATACCAGACTTGTTGATTTATCGTTCATTGGCTGTCGTTCGCGAACAAGAACGACGAACGATAACTTTTGGCGAACGACAAACGAACGACAATTTTTTTGCGAACGTCAACAAGTTTGATATATACATATGTAATATATATTATATATATATATATATATTACAATCAATGCTTTCAATAACGCATATAGAATAAAGAAATATACAATATACTTTAAAATTAATTAGTCATGTCTCAAGAACAACTATTATTAATCTTACAAAACGATTTATATCACGACAAATATTTCAAAGAACCGCATTAAGATAAAGTAAAGTACAAACACAATCCTTGGCATCTGGGTCTGACCGATTGATGCTCATGGATTCATGGTATTGACTTTTCATAATGCTTTATATAGAATAAATCCCTTTATGTTGCAAAAAAAACAACTAAACTAAGCAAACCGAGTGAAAAACCCTGTAGAGCTTGAAATATATATGCATTGCACTAGTTTATATATATATATTATTACGAAAATAAATGTTATCATGGATCATTAAATAAAACTGAAGGAGGAAATACTTATCATTCTAAGGATAAGAATTTTTCTTTCATCTTTTCTTTTTTCAGGACAATAAATAAATAGTAAAAAAATGACTCCAAGCAAAAAGGGCATCCTCATCTGTTGAAGGATATTCCTAGGAAATATGTGACTGGTCAACTAGAAAGTAAATAGTTTATTGTGAAACAAATAATGCATATCCATATCGAACCAAATATGAAAAGCCTCTTAGCTCAATGGAAGCGTGCTCAAGGCCCAATGTTAGCCATATTATTGATCAATCACAATGAAATATAACTGATTTTTGCTATAATTCTGATTCAATTCCTCAGTAACGCACCCATTCCATCAATCTAATAGCCAACAAATAGAGATAAATGCATACTTTTTATAATATGCTTTAACTACACCTTTATTTTATATTAAGTATATAACCCCTACTAATGCGTAAAAAAAGTAATTCATAATGACTTAAAGATCGTCAACAAAGATTTATTGAGTAAATGTTAAAAACATAAAATTGTAACTCAAAAAAAAATCGTATAATGACTTAATTAAACAAAATCACGTAAAATTTAATATGAAAAATAAGTAAATTATATTATAATACGTGTTATTTAAATAGTATAAGAAAAGAAGAATACGTAGACACATAGTATTGTAAATTGTTTGTATGGTGCCAACGTATAGATTTGTTATATATGAAGAGTAATTTGTTATTCCGTTTAACTTTTTTATTAAATAAAATTAACGAGAAATTACTATTGGGATATTTCCATTTACGTAGCTACATTTTTGCATCGGTGATCTCTTTGCTCGTATGTATAAATTAGAGTATATGAAGATGGGATTTGTGTTAATTCAAAAAGCCAAAGTTGATTCTTTGCAAATGATAGCATCCTTAACTTTATAGAAATCCTTTTCTAGCTAAATGGACACCAAAAAATATGTATATGTACAAAGGAGTCCATGATTTTTTAAACATACACACAGAGCTCTTCGTTTTCTTTCTTCTTTTTTTCCTTCCAAGAAGAGCCACCACTTCTTCGGCCACATTCATCAAAGCCTTGATTAAACGAATCCCTCTTTGCTGTGGTCAGCACTTTGTAATAGGGGGAAATACATATATTGGAGTGTTTCATTAAACGGTGGATAAAAAGATTTAATTTCTGCAGAAGTTGCATGTTGGTAAAAGGAAGATAATGGAGACAAATTGCCTTTAAATGTCTTTGCACAAAATGGTTTTTAAATTGTTGATAAGTATATTAAAAAATACCTTGTAAAATATAAATTATTTGGCCTTAAATCATGTTTTGCTAAAAAGTATTTTAATGACATTTTGACTACGACAAAATATCTAGTGACGTAATTGATTTGTTTGTGTAATTTTTTTTTAATATTCATAAAATACAATGACATCATTGGATATCAACAACGTTACAATCTAAGTATTCTACTGAAGCTTTGTTATATTTAACAAACGTTATTAAGTGTTGCCTTGTAGTCATGCAGTAGTGCTTTAGACACTGTGATGCAAAAATACTTCACCTAATAATAACCCTGAGGAATAGATAAAGAGGATTTTTTTCATTCAATGACGTCATCAGACATCATTACTATTTATATTGAGTAAAAAACATGACAGGCAGGGATGTCACTGGTCATTTTACGAGTTTTTTAGATACATTATATAACTTAAAATATGTTTATGTAAGTTTGATTTGATTGAACCCTACCTTTCCAAGTGTTCAGTACTCATGGGCCACACATATGTCTTGAATTCGGATATATATATATATATATATATATAGGAAACGACGGGTACCAGCTGTTTTTTTGAGTGTCCCGGCCTGGTGTCTACAAATCACCGGGCCGGACTTTAATATTTTCGTTCGTTCTTCATTCCGAAAGTGTGGACGTTTTTTTTAGAAATGAATTATTAAAAATTATGTCGATAATTTTTTTCGGGATATTTTTTTCTAAAAAAAACGTCGTCACATCCTTTTTAAGAATTATTTTCTAAAAAACGTCGTCACTTTTTTAAAAGAAATTATATTCTAAAAAAAGTCGTCACTTGAGAATGACGAAGGAATAGAATATATTTTTTCGGCCCGGCTTGAAAAGTTTAAGTCTCGGCCCGGGTCCCGGCGAAAAAAAAGTGTCCCGGTTCTTTCCTGATATGTATATATATATATATATATTTATAGTTATAGTTTAAGGCGTGTCTATTCTTAAACTTAGGTTGCAATTCCATTGAACCACGTAAGAAAAAAACATATTCATATTACTTAACTCATTTCTATCACCCAATTAACATATGGATAGTATTTCAAGTTACATATGCATAAAACACAAGGACATTGACCAAATATAGGTCCTTGTTCATTGAAATATGACAATTTGAAAACAATAATTGCTAATATTATGTGAAAATATCTGCTTTTAAGTGACTGAAATATTGCAAATATTTATACATCTTTGCTAAGTTATAATGTACTGATGTCCGTAAATAATTATGTTATTGGTTGATCTATATTAATCTGGTACTAATACTTTCATTATCAGAAAGAAATAAATTATCTCGAAATAAAATGGACTTGTAGGAAAAATAAAATTATCATTATATCAAGATATTAAAATTCCTTCTACTAGTTGGATCAATTGGATGTCTGGGTGTTCCTACATTTTACTCGTGTATGTCTACATATATATTGTGCTGCTTCATCCTATAGGACTCAAGAAAAGAATCCCTTTTCCACCTTTTTATTACTATTTGTTTGTAAGAAGAAAAAAAACGAAGGAGGGTTCTTAAGACATGATGACCTTTTTCCATATTATTATATTATTATTACAAATACCATTATTCTCCTTTTCTTCAATCGAAAGAATAATGCCCTCAAAGGATATAAAAAATCCCATAATTTTCTTTTGTTTGAAGGGGATGCAAGATAAAATGGATTTATCTGTTATACAACATACCTTTATCAAACAGACTTCAGTCTGCAATTATGTCCCTGCACATCATGAAATGAATACCTAAGTACCTAAGATGTTGTACTTCACATCAAATATTCAATCATCGAACATTATACACAAAAGTGTCGAAAAAAATATCGATTCGGATAGATCTTTGATGACGTGTAGTGAACTAAGATGGCTACCTTTCATTAAAGCGTAAAGTAAAGTAGCGCATGCATAACATAAAATCTTCCTTTTTTCCCCCAAAAAATGGACTTAATATTAGTTCTTCTTAAGTCCGTAGAGGGGCTTTTAGCTAGAGCTCTTTGAAAATATAAAGTCCTTTTATTATTTATATTTGGAGACGTTTTTTATCTTGTAGTTATTTTATATATTTCAAATCATCAAATTTAATCACTTTAAACCGGTTTTAAATAGGATTGTGACGTAATTTCATGGACAACGACATCTAACGTTAAAGAAAATTACAAAATTTTGGTCAATTTTTTTTGTTTACTTTTTCCTTGCATGCGTTACTTTACTTTAACGCTTTACCTTTCATTCAATTTGATTGTCTTTGGAATAAAGGAAATCCTATAATAAATTCTAATGATTGCAGGCTGTGTTGCTTATTTTACTATAAAAGGTATTGCACTTTTAATACGTCTTTATTATCGTTTATTCTTTTTCTATTCCTTACTACTTTTAAACTGCTCGAGGGATAAGAATAATTATTTCCATTTTTCTCCTTGTTAATGGACTGTAAATATGTATATTTTGTCATAATGCTTCCCAACATTAGAGCCATGGAGTATTTTAATAAAAATAATTAATAATTAAATAATATTTTTTATTATTTTATCCATTGTGCATTCATTGATTATATAATATAAGTTTGTGAATTCAATTCTGAATCATATTCTGCGTAATGTTATACATTATTTTATCCTTTTTTTTACATCATCTGTTTGAATTATTTTTTGTAGTATTATTATTATTATCCTATATTATATATATATCATTCATCTTTATATCAATGAACCCCCTTTAGACACATAATGGGAAACCCATGTAAGGGCTCATTTATCCTATGAATCAATGCCATAATACTCATTGTTAATATACAAACATCTCATTTATTCTCTTCCTCATCTTGTACTTCATGTCAATGAACTTACACCATTGAATGCATGTCTACCATGAGGACATTCATTAAGAAATGAAGAGTTATTACTATTTTGGGAAAGCATGCAGCTCACCGTCTATAATAATAACAACTGGACACTCAACTGAGGAATCGCATTCTAAAGTGTTAAATAAAGTAGCGCATGCATGACATAAAATTCTTCCTTTTCCCCCCAAAAGGAATTGGCCAAAATTTAGTTTCTTTAGTCCGTAAGGAGCGCTGCTTTGATGCTAGAGTCTTTGAAATAATAACAAAGTACTTTTATTATTTATATTTAGAGACGTTTTTTTAACTTGAAAAAATATTTTTGAGAGTTCTTATGGAAACTTAATCCCTTTAAACCAGTTTTATACAGGATTGTGACGTAATTTCATGGAATAACGACATTTAATGTTAAGATAATAACCAATTTTGGCCTTTTTTTTGTTTACTTTTTCCTTGCATGCGCTACTTTACTTTAACGCTTTATCACAATCAACCATCTTGAAGACGTCAGTAAGTAGTTATAATGGCTGCCATTCGAGATAAACAATGGAATATGGTCTACATACACTGTAATATAATACTAGGGAATAGAAGAAGGGAATTCATCCTACAATATGTTGAATAATCAGAAATAACTCTAAGGCTTATATCATTAAATTAAGTAACTTTTTTTTTGTTACATTTTTTAATTTTTTATCTATTCCATACTGCGTGGTATTCAACCCTTGACTGCTCAAGGGATATAATAAGTATTCCCTCCTTCTCTTTTTTTTGTTTCATCAGCTGCCCACTCGCACATTGATCTTCCCTTATTCAATAAATGTGCATCCATTATTATATAAGTGGGTAATGCAGCTAAATATCATGGATTTAGGTGTTGTTGGGTGAGACAGAGTTAGCTTTTTAAATGATTGCGTCTGACTACTAACAAATCCGACATTAGTTTATACAGGCATGTGAGCGTTCAGCTTTTTTTTTGTGCGTTCAGCGTTAAAAAATAGTGTTCCGTTCAGCGTTCTGTTCAATGTTTTTGCGTTCAGCAGCGTTCAAATATTTAAAAAAGTCACGACGTTTTTTTTTAGAAAAGATCTCTAGAAAAGTGATGACGTTTTTTTTTAGAAATAGAATTTCCAAAAAAAGTAATGCGTAGTAATGACGTGTTTTTAAAATAATTTCCAAAAAAGTAATGCGTAGTGAGACGTACACGTTTTTTTATAAAGATTTCAAAAACAGTGATGACGTGATTTTTTCCGGAAAAAAGTCCAAGAAATTTTGGAAAATTGAACGCTGAACGCAAAACTCTTTTTTTGCGTTCAACGTTCAGCATAAAAAAAAGTTCCGTTCATTGACGTGCGTTCAGCTAACGTTCAATTTTGCGTTCCGTCACAAGCCTGTTTATACTAAAATCCCGCCAAATAGTTCATAAATACAAAAAAAAGTTTTTCTCTAAGATATTTTTTTTCACAATGAGTTTTACAAATTAAAAAAAAAACAATGACAAATATATACAAACCCAGTTGATAGGAAAGTTATGATCATGGATTTAAAAACTATAAAAATATATGACTGTGAAAGTCCATAGGTTGGTGATATTTTATTTGGATATTATGATGAAAACCATACCAGTTAGTAAAATCGGTGTATCAATAATAAACATAAAAAGACAATATATATAAAATCATAACAGTAGTGTATGCTTATGATAAAGAGTCGAAGGGTTGTGGAACTCGAAATTCATTCAGAGCCAGAGGATCAATGTCCGGTTCTATATTGCTTCCATCGAATCGGATACAAGCAATTAGTGACTATTGTTTTGTAATAACCTTTGATGATGCTCTGGGGGAATATTCCATGCAGAAAAACAGTATAAAATTATATAATGTTTACAAAACGTTATAATTTATTCCTCCCTCCCCCCCCCCCAAAAAAAAACAAAAAAAACCTGTTTATATCTTTATATGATACTTTTTTTTATACAATGTTCAGAAAATCTTATTTTATTTTATTTATTGGACGATAATTGGAACATTTTCTTTTTCAATATATATTATTGTTATAGAAGGCGCTGTTACTCAAAAAATGATTGGTACGTTGAGCAGCCCATTTTACGGTCACAAGAAATGACAGTAAAATGTTATTAATAAAGTTAAAAATATATATTTTGGATTATCTATCATCAGTGTTGTTCCCAACGCGCATGCCAGTAATATATTACTTAGTTATATTACTGCGACTAACTAGAGAGAACAACCATATTAGATATTACTTTCAAGTAATAAGTAATATGTAATATCCTAGTTGCATATTACTTGCGAGAAAAAAAAATATTCGACAAGCGTTTTGATGAAAATTAATGAACTGTGAATGTATGTGACGTCCCCAGTGGACATAAAAATGCAAACTAGGTTTGGTGAGAATTTTTACAAATCCTGTGTGAATTGCCTTACTTATTGTTTCGGAATGCTCAAAAAAGTAACATCTAATATAAAGTAGTTATTACTTTTGAGAAGTAATAACTAATATTTAAAAAAAATATACTACACAGTAAAAAGTAGTATATTAAATACTACTTTCAAAGTAATATTCAACCAACACTGTCTATCATAATACTTATATATGAAAAAAAGTTGATCGCCACAATACATTTATCTATGATAATTTCTTTACCTGAAGACGTTTTTATGAGTTTGTAAGGTTTGAGGTTGATACTTTGGAACTCAAATTTGTATACGAAGGACAATATATATACATATTTATATAATATATTCTCAGCTAAAAAAATTATTGATGATATATTTTATAATCTTAGGACTGCTTTTGTCTTCACCTTTTTAGGGTTCTTCCAAAGGTGCAAAACGATATCGAAATAGATGTTTTAATCTAGCATTTTAATCACTACGAAGTAGAATATCGGCTATTAAAAGTTTAAGTAATATCTAATAAAAAGTAGTATATTACTATATGTATACATACAGGATATATACATATGACAAAAAACTTAGGCCCTCAGTTAAGTGTGTGAGAGTGATATTAAAAACTATGAATCAAACTTCTCTTCATACTAATATAAAACACTTTGCGCATTATTCTTGTACTCGCAACACAACTCTGGTCTGTGTGACTTGACATTTATACAAGATAATTACTTTATTAACCCATTGGAAACATTCAAACTGTACCGTTTCATAGGAGTTCTCCGTATATTGACTTGCCTTTTTGGACATATTTATATCAAAGACTCTACGCCATTCGTTTTTCACCTTCAAGGATAAACTGTATGTAATTATCTATTGTAAGTTGTTCCACCTGGATAGTGATCGTCTGTTTTAGAGAATTATGCTTCTTTACGCAAGATTTTTAAAGTATATTATTATTATTTCATAATTATTCCACAACTTTAAAACCCCTGTTGATATTTATGTTGATGTTAATGGCTCATTAACAGAAAGTATTCACAATGAAACGCCAAGTCTTATTCATATATATTCCTTTGAACTTAGAAAACTATCAATATTTTCCTTCGTCTCTCACCAATATCTATCGGACAACTATAATGTATAAGGATTAGAGAACTATAAATTATTTGAGGTTTAATCCGAATTGAGTTTATTAAATTTGTAGAAATTTTGGAGTCATAAGTGCAGGTTGAAAACAATAAATGGAAGCTGAAACTGGAGGAACTATGTATATATATAATGGATGAACGGGACACTTTAATTCTTTTTAATGAATTATTCGACAATAATTAAGTTAAAGATGTTTTTAAGGATTGCTTAATCTAAAATATCGTCTTACAACTGCTAATAACCTATTATGTTATCTATCATAATGGAAGGTTCAGCTACATTAATATATGTCAAAAATAGCTGTTGGCATTTAAATATGCCTACGCAGTGATATTTTTATAAATGAAAATGGGGATTTTTCTAAATGTGTGAAGTCATTTGAATGAAATTGTAAAGCTGTCCAAAAAAGTACTTCACTTAATTTGAAATAATTTATAATGACACTGTTTAGCCTTTTTATTCCATGCGATAACAATTCATATCCTTCATTTTCAGACGGCGCAAGGTTGAACTGGAGGTCAAAAGCGTGGGTCTCATCCCCTGTAAGATCCGAAAGGGTGATCCCATCACATGGAAGTCCGTCGTAGAAATCCACCATCCCGATAAAACGGCAGTCCCCATTATCGGGGACCTCCTCCAGTCAGAAGGAACCCTGGGCTGCTCCATCTGTAAGGGCCCTCCAGACCGCCCAGGTGTTTTTGTTCAGTCCATCTCTAACACCGGGATTGCATGGAAGTCCGGACTTCGCATCGGAGATCAAATCCTCTCCTGTAATGGCGTGGATTTCAAGGACTACGAAGAAGACTTTAGCCGTGTCATTCGAGTCTTAAAGTCCTCAAAGCTCCTTCATCTCTACGTGCGGAAAAATGCAGGAAGGGAGTTCCTCTGTGGAAACGATTCCTCCGGCTACGACTCTACTGAGGAGAAACCTGTGCTGAAGGAAGAGGAGTCCACTCCACCTCCACAAAAGGATCAGGAGTTAGAAGCCCTTCAACAGGAGCGGAGGCGGCTTGAGCTTCTTCATAAGGAGAGAGAGGAAATTCAACGGCTCAAGGACGAGAGGAATGAACTTGAGCGCCTCCGTCGACTCGAGAGCATTCGAATCGAAAGGGAGAAACTCACAGTGGAGCAGGAAAAGCTCAAAGCACAAGCACAAAGCCTCGCAAAAGAAAAGGAAAAATTTGAAATGGAGAAACAGAATCAGATTCGTGTCAAAAGTGCTCCCAACGCGACTTTGATCCATTCTCCTCCAATAAAGCCGAACGAACAACATCCCAAGCTTGTCTCCCAGAGCAGCGTGAACTCTAACACGAGCAGTCTCGTGAATGCTATACAGTCAGAGATCCAGCGTCGCACGCTCCGGAAGAGTCTTGCACGAGGCTCAAGCGAGGCCACTCCCCCGCCTCCCCCTCCGCACAAAAAGAAAGAGGCCATCATCAACAGCCTTCAAAACGAGAACCATGACAAGCTCATAGAGGAGTTCCGCTCTGTTCATCGCAAGATGTTTAGTAGTGCTCAGAAGAGCCCCGCATCTGACGGGACGGAAAAGACGCGGGAATACAGCGAGGAAGAGTCCCGCCTTGAGGTCATCGAGTATACCGACTCGGATGACATCACGGTGCCGAACTTCCTCACGGATGAGTCCTCTAACTCCAGCGGGGGCGAGGAGAGCAAGGGTCCTGAGAATAGACAGACCTACCCTCTACGACAAAAGAACTCTCTCCTTAGCAACAGCAGTGGGGGGTCCACCTGCCCGGATATCCCCGAGCCCGATTACTTCGAAGAAGGAGAGAGATTGAAAACGCAGCCTCAATATCCTCACGCTATCGTCATCAAAAACATCGAATTCAAAAAGAGTCTACTATGACGATAAGTCGAATCGTGTCGTTATCGATGTCTCCACACCTCCGCCGGCTAGGCGCTATCAATTCCAGGCAAACGGGGGCTCTTCTGAGACACGTCATGTCCGTTTTCGCTTGGATGAAGACGCTAGAGATGAATCCTCTGGGCGACTCGCGTCCAAGGACTATCGGGCACTTAATACAATAGTAATGGAGGTAGTGGCGGCAGTGGCAATGATAAACGTCGGTCCCTTCCTCCTGGCATCCCCCCTCCACCACCACCCCCTCCCCTCCACCCCCGGCCAATAACTGCCGGCATCACAAGCGAATACTGTGAAGAAAGAGAATTATAAACTCGAGCTTGATACACCAAATATCCATTATTATTATCATATTACTTACTTATTTTTATTGTATGATGATTGCATTCTATAATACTTTTATATTCATCCTGATAAAGAAGGAGAGAGATTTGAATTGGGCATCCTACACATCCAGGGTTAATATCCTTCTGGGAATCTTAAGCTTTTTAGAACAAATGATTGCTTAACCAAACATGGCAATTTGAAAGATCAAATGATTGATCATCATTGACTTACATAAATTCATCTTTATAATAAAAACTAATTACAAATAACCTAATTTTCTTATTTTTATGTAGTGCCAAAGGCATTGTATTATAGGTAGGCTGTTGAACTATTTAACTGGTGCAAAGAGTGTTAATGTATTAAACAGTTCGTAAAAGTTATATTGTTACAAAATGGTGCTGTGTTCGCTCATCTTTTCCAAATATATTAATTTTCAAAATGGCAGTCATGTTTTTTTTTGTTGGTAATATATACAATTGTGCCCATTTAGTACAGTATACAAAAATTATTATATGATAGTTGCTTATGTGTGCCCAAAAATACATGATTTAATTTCACATTAAAAAACAACTACAAATAATTAATTTATAAACCAAAATTTAGACACTTATATACTGTATAAATAACAAATCCTTACGTAATAGAAAGATGGCATCCATGATATGATGATTTTTTATATAGTCAATGACACCTTTTTATCTACTATTGAACTGATCCTTTGCTCAACTCATATTTAATACAGTTGAAACCACTCAAGAACTGTATAAAAATAATATATGAGGACTTATTATTAAGATTTTTGTTTCATATAAGAAATAAAAATATAAATGAAAGTTATATTTTTCATTTAAACAATAACCACTTTGAAAAGAGCTTTGTTCTCAAGCCATTTTGGGTTTAAACAAAAGTATGTATATTACAAAGTTTGAGATTTGAGAAAAAGAAGAAATGTAAAGAAGCTTCCAGTGACGTAATATATGTTTTTTTTAAATATAGTAATGAATGCATTAGTAAATATTTATTTGCATTTTATTTTTATACTTTGACCAACCAGCTTAAAGTGCAATCGAAATATTGAATCATATTTAACGACAGGGATAATCAATGGATAAAGGTCCACCTTCAATTCCTCTCTTCTTCTCCATTCAAATTGTTTGTGACAAGAAAAAAATCCTTTTTTTCATAATTTATAACATGAATACATCTGTGTCTTCTATATTTCTGTTAAACTGATTGATACATTACATACAGTATGTAAAAAATACAACGCGTCTTCAAGAAATGCTCCTTTGATTAAAGCGTTAAATATATAAATTTATCTCTTTATATAATTATTATTATATTTTTATGAAGTATAAATATCTAATGTATTCAATACAATACTGTTCTATCTACTACTAATTTACAAAGAAGAATCAAATTCCAATAATACATCTAATCCAATTTTCAATTGAATGCTACGAAATAATTTACATACGTTTTAATAATAATTATTACGTGCAATAAAGCTATTTCTACGAAAAATATATTTGTTAAAAGCGTATTATTTGTATTTGCTACTATAGAAACAGGTAAGTAGGGAATGTGTATTATAGTGCCCGCCTGCGGTGGATTTGACGTCTAAATTGGCCATAATTAGGGACAACAAAAAGGTAATTCTTTTGAAAATTACACAATTAAAACGATTTTACAGTTGGTAAATAATTTTCCTTTTTTATACGTCATGTAGTTAGATTAATGATCCTTTTCATCGCTGAATAATTATTCATTCCCTGAATATAAGCAGTTGCTTTTATTAAATTAATAAAAGTATTGAATACTATTATAGCCCATTCAAAACATTCATAGATGACATGGAGGAGGCTCATGAACATTTTTTTTCTTCTTAAGAATGATAGTCTTATCTCAAGGACAAGTTCTCTACGTTTGTATCTAAATATGCATTAGTGAAGTGATGGTTTATTGCCTTGTGCCAATATATATTTTTATGACTTATTACTCTTTTCTTTCAACCATTCACGTTTTTAGTAAAAGATCCCCGTTTGTTATTCTTAGCCATAATTTTGAATTGTGTAATCCAAGAACCTATAGACACCCTTTATTTCAATTAATAAAAGTCGAAGTATTTGCGTATAAAATGCATAAGAAGCCCCTATATATGACATACCAATAGTGACACTTATTCATCCCAAATACCCATAATTGTGACATGTACAATCCGGGAGGGTTACTCAGGCTCGGTTTGATACCCCTACATATATGCCATAGTTGTGACCATAACTAGTCACATAGTTGTGCTATAAAGCATTACGAATAGGACTCTTGTAAAACTATTATTCTTGCTATACAACCGATTCCTATTTATAACGTGAAAGCCCTGATTACGCGTTCCTGCTGCATCATATTTCGTATTTAAGTATTAGCTATATACATACCCTTCCTGGCTTGAATCCCTAACCGTTATGGCTGGTTAGTAGTGTTGTGTCGGTCCTTATCTAGGACCGAGGACTGCAGTCCAGTCCAGTCCGGTTCGGTCCATTCCAGTCCTTCTTGTCGTCCTTAAAAAGGAAAAAATGTTTCCTTATGACGTCATGTAGTCCAACATCTCTTAATGCTATGAAATTACATCTTCAATGAAGGATAACAATAAAACATTTTTTACTTATGTTATTAAAAGTAAGAATTATTGATTATTATACAACAATAAATCGTCGATGCTTAATGATAATACCTAAAAATTAGCCTATAGCGGTTGGAAACGAAAGGGTTGTGAATTTTTTTTTCTGAAACATTAATGAGTACTGACCGACGATTGTATATTGAAAAGCCTATATTGCAAGAATATTTTTTTCCAAATTGTCTACTATAAATATTATTAAACCCTTTTGTTTCTATTGAATTAAAAAAACACCAAGTTGTAATATGATATATACATAAAATAATAGCGTTATAGCTTATTAAATATATACTTTTTCAACATTTTTTGAAAAATAAAAGGTGTAACAAAAGGCAATCTCAAGGGCCGATCCCAAGGACTGACTGTCCTAAGGACCGATCCCAAGGATCGATAGGACCGGTCCTAAGACTGGACTGGACCGGACCGAATAAATTAGGACCGACACACACTACTGGTGAGAGTTCATTCTCGGTGGGCTTGGACCATAACGAACATAGAGTCCTAAAGTCACGTGGGTTATCGCTGGGGTATTTGTTCACTCTTCGTTGTAGGGTAAAAGACAGCCACAGAAATAACTTAAGGGAGAGTGAGACCTCATATATCACTCTCCTTGTTTCATGATGAAAAATAAAAGGTTTCCCTCTCTCATAAGCTTTATGTCGCTGTCTATCGTCCAATAACGGAGAGAAAGGACAAAAATCTCCCTGGATCGAGTTGCTTTAAAAACACATGACCATGGCTCATTTACAATTAACAAAATTGTTATGCTTCAGGGCTGAGGCCATATTTCTTTCTGCTGCGGCGAGGTACGCCGTTTTGGCCCTCAAATTCCTTCTGCCTTTGGTGATTCGTGGACACTACCGCCGATGAAATTGATACTTCCCTTCCCGGTCCCTGCTTTATAATGACGCCATAAAGAAGCTTTAAAGAAATATAGAAACTACAAATAGACTTTTGTAATTTTCCGTGTTTTTTTCGTTTACTTTTGTTATTTCGGTTGTATATACTTTAATTGATATATATTTATAAGATTGTTCAGCTCGGATGCTAAAAATTTAAACTCTAATGTTAATATGTATTTTTTACGCATTAGTATCTTATAATATACCTTTTACTTTGTTCATTGAATATATTCATGAAAAAAATGTATAATATAGATTAAAATGACTATTTATGTTTGGTTTTTAAGTAATACATGGAATTTTTGGAACTGAAAAAAAAATCATATTGTACAGATTCTATTACCTGCTTAGAACATGACTGATGTAATTACTATGGTTTATATACTGCAAATCTTTCACCTTTTGGTCCAAGACTATAAAGTATAAAGTCAGTGGTGACATGGCTGGACTTCACATGTTTTAAATATGAATAACTTTTTTAAACTATTTTTGTATTAATATGCTAGATCTATTTTTATTATAAGTACAAATAGTAATCTTCAATGTGTTGTATTTCCTTCATACACTACCTACATAAAGCCTGGGATTCAAGCAAATATTGCTGGTAAAATATTTTTAAAAGCTCATGGATGAAAGAGCAAGAGGTATGGATATGGTCCAGACATGTTATGCGCACAGTGAGACTGCCGTTTGTGGTAAGTAATTTAGATGTAGGTACTTTTTCAAGGGTGGGGGAAAATAC
>CP045900.1:2957470-2976627 GCA_013387185.1 Caligus rogercresseyi | reverse complement strand
TATCGTATTTCTTGTGTTTTAAGGCTGTGTTTTATCAAACCATCATAATATTTAATATGTAATTCAAAGAAATATATAAATGCCCAGGGCAAAAGAAAAAATTTATTTTTATATAAAAACAAAGTCCAGTTGCAAGAATGATAAAAATATTGCCGGGCAAATCAAGTTGGTCTTTCCTTATTTTAATAACACTGCATTAATATGTAAACAATATAAAAATATATAAAAGGATGGTTAATAATTTAATCATACTTTTTAAAGAATATTTATTCTACAGAGAAAAGATGCAAGTTGGTCATCCGGTAGCAAATAATCCTATCTAACATTCACTTGTGTGTTAGATAGGCCTCTATGTATGAAAAAAAACTGAGGGTATGCATAGAGTGAGTCATGTAACTTCCATTGAGATGTCACTTCCATGTGTGGATAATTATATGCATTATGGTCTCTCTACGAGTGTCAAAAAAATAGAAAATAATAGAAAAGGTGAAATTATTTTAATAAAGGCCATGAATGCAGAATAGATGTTGGCAAACAATGATTTACATCAAGGTTTATTCTTCCATAGTCGGCAACATCACAAGTAAAAGCTCACATTTAGTTTGGAACCACCGACATATATAGTAATTGGATACATATGGACTAAGCAATAGAAGAGAAGAAAGATACTCAATGTAGCCATCTTGAATTGTTTATTACCTCCGCCGAAGGAGGTATTGTTTTCACTGGCGTTGGTTTTGTTGTTTGTTTGTTTGTTTGTTTTGTCAGCAAGATAACTCAAAAAGTACGGAACGGATTCAATGAAACTTTGTGGAGTTGTTGGAAATGCCAAAAGAACAAGTGATTAAATTTGGCATCTCTGAGTGCAGAATTAAGATGCAAAACGAGCTAAATACTAATAATATTTCAAGTTAGCCTACTCTGCCAATAGATGTCGCTGTGCTGTAAAATCGGGTGCCGGGAGCGTCTTCCTCTCGGAATTTCCGTCGAGGGGAACCCTCCCCGTCCCTCTACAACCGCCCCAGTCGTGAAAAATCCGCCTCGGAGGTTCATAAGGACCCCGTGACGGCGGAGGTTTGCACTCTCTGATGTATATATGCCTCTAGTTTATATTACTATTCAAACTTTATTATACTCGTATTTTGAATGCCTATAATGTAGTTCATTACATCGTATTTATATCCCAAGGAACAAATTGATTTCCATTATACTTACAGTTTGTCATATTACATCAATTACACACAATTAAAAAAAATATCACCCCACTCATTATACTCGTTAAAATAGGATCTAAAATGAGGATAGTTTTATATTCTTAATTCATTTATATAAAAATGAATCATAATTGGAAAGTGACTGGATTTATCTTTTCCTTAACTGGAAATATGTAAATACTTTTTTTTAAACCTTCGAAAAATAATATTTTCACTAGTTCAACACTTTGTCAATATGCACATTCTAAAAGAAAATGTTATAACCATTCCTTTTATGCTTTATAAAATACAATTTATCTTCTATGCCTTACCGTATCTGTTCCTTTGTTATAATGCAATTATTAATATGTAATTATTCTGTACTTCACCAAAACGAGTATATCCGAGGGCTACTTAATTTAAGATCATTTCAAATAGTAACAACCAAGTACTAACCCTATTTTTAGGACATACTGAATGTTTTTTAAAGTAAAACACTTCTTTTGGCGTTTGTCTTTGTTCGGTTTCATAAAATGCCCATAATTATATCCTGATTTTGCAAAATAAAGTTTTTTGCATTCATCTTTTTTAAAGAGTGTCTGGGGATCCATAGCCTAAATCGAGTTTTTGTATATGTATAAAACGACACGTTAATGTGCGATAAAATTAGAACTTTATAAAAAAGAATAAAAATCTGGAAAAAGTAAGTGGTTTTATTATTGCCACAATTATGGATCCCTAAGGATAAATAATATAAACTATCTTATGCATGCAATGATTCTATAGGATAGTGATTTGGATCGTATGCAGATCATTTAATAATATCTTAAAATATATCAAATCTACAATGCAAAGACATATCATATAGAACTGCAAGTTGTATTCATTTTTGGTTTTTTAGGCTCAGTTACATTTTTTTTAATCCTAGCTAAGAAAATATTTTAGATAAAAATATATGAAATGTATGTAAAAAAATCGATGCTAAAGAACAGTAAAAAACTATAAAATAAGGTATTTAAGCTTAAAATTTTACATCGATCCTGAACAAACACATATGAAAAACTGTGAAAGAAAACAAATATCTACATAAAAGCTAAACCAGGGAAAGAAGCTTCTAAAAATATTTTATAAATCTTCTGTGTATTACTTGAAAAGAATGTAAGATTCCAGGATAGTACTTTATCACTTGACGCTAAGATCCATGAAGTATCGCAAACGAGGGAAATTTGAGGTCTAAAGCTGCATGCCCAGCTAGAGATTCTGCCTTCATAAACAAGGATTACATGCATCAGGTGTAAAGATCATAAACTATTTGTTAAATACTAGTCGAAGGGATCAACAAAGCATGCAGTATCGAGTTGCAAAAAAAAAATCCACAATCTTTGCAGTGACGATAAATTTAGGAGATTCGCAAATGCTTTGAACTGTGTTTAAAATGTTTATATATATATATATCATTGAATATAGTTATAGTTTTAGGTGAGTCTATTTTTTATACTGAAGGTTGCAATTCCATTGAACCACGTAAGAAAAAAAAACATATGCTTATCTCATTTTTATCACCCAATTTAACATATGGATAGTATTTCAAGTACATATGATATAAACACATGGACATTGAGCAAATATACGTCCTTGTTCATTGAAATATGACCATTTGAAAACAATAATTAAAGTTATTATGTGAAAATATCTGCTTTTAAGTGATTGAAAAATTACAATATTTATACATCTTTGCTCAGTTATAATGTACTTGATGTCCGTAAATAATTATGTTATTGGTTGATATATATTAATTTGGTACTAATACTTTCATTATCAGAAAAAAAAAATATCTCCAAATATAATGGAATTTTTAGGAAAAATAAAGTTTATCATTATATCAAGATATTAAAACAATTACTTGAAAACACAGGCGTTAAAATAAAAATATATGTTAAAGTTGGTAAAATGAGAGTGTACATTATATTATAGAAACCTAATATTAAGATATCAAAATGTATCCCCCCGCGAAAGTTGCGTCATAAGAAACTAAATGATCGTAGAAAAATGGATTTTGGTTTGACCCCCCTTACCCCCCCCCCCCCCAAATTGCGTTCAAAGGTTTCGTTATGAAGCAAAACTTTTTTGTTATTACTTATTTTGCAAAAAATTAGTTTTATCAAATTTAGTTATGATTAATTTATGACTTTGTTATTTTTTGCAAATTTTCGTCAAATATATTTAGTGCCAATAAATGAACAAAAGTGCTGACGCACCAACCATTTTTTAAATAACGGCTCCTACTAGAGTTATTTTATAGTTTCAAGAAGGAAAAGAAAAGGAGGTACTCATGTTGATGTTTTTAAGTTATTTTTTAAATACGTTTGCTTAGAGGATTTAACTTGGTTTGAAACCATATAGGAGTGTAAAAACTTAGTATAAATTTTACAAGTTTTTTGTGAAACTCACATGGACTTTTTTGTGAAATATAGGATTTTAAAATTGGTAAGACATTTTGCCTCATGTAATGCTCTTGGAGACCTGTAGCAAAAGCTTGAGTTCGAAAATTTTCCTGTTTGTATTCCCTAATGTAATTTCGTATAAATATTTTTATCTGAGCTTAAAGAATACAGTAAACTTTGATTTACATATTTTACTTTCCCTACATGTATTTTAAAACTTTTTATTGAATTTTTGGTAAAGTCTGTATTAATTAATTTTCCTATGTACCTTCATATGTTCGAGGTTCTTTTTGTGCGCCATCAAAATGTTTAAAAACTTTTTTAAAAGGTAACTCATTCATGTGTAGAAGACAAATAATCCACTGAATTGGTCTTTTAAGACATATCTCGAGTCTTTTTATTACTCCTTACCATATTCTGACATTGGGGTGCATTTGTGACACACAACAGTGACCAAAGTGTCAAGTCTTTAATGTTCTTCGACTACTGAAAGTAGTTATTTCGCTTGATCTTCCGCTATGCCACTTTTTAGTGATACTTGATCATGGTGGTGTTCTAAAAAAAATAATTCGGCATTATATTATTATCTGCAAAAGTTTATGGATATAATCAACGTCATAGATTTATATTCTTAACCATGTGAGGGGGTTACTGTATGAAAATTAAGATGAGAAAAGCAAACGTATTTAAAAAATAACTTAAAAACATACATGAGTACCCCTTTTTCTTTTTCCTTCTTGAAACTATAAGGATCCCTAGTAGGAGCTGTTATTTAAAAAATGGTTGGTGCGTCAGCACTTATGTTTATTTATTGGCACTAAATATTATTTGACAAAAATTTGCAAAAAATAACAAAGTCATAAATTGATCATAGCTAAATTTGATAAAACTAATTTTTTGCAAAATAAGTAATAACAAAAAGGTTTTGCTTCATAACGAAACCTTTGAAACGCAATTTGGGGGGGGTAAGGGGGGGTCAAACCAAAATCCATTTTCCTACGATCATTTAGTTTCTTATGACGCAACTTTCGCGGGGGGATAAATTTTGATATCTTAATATTAGGTTTCTATAATACCCCATAGTATACATGGATTCGTGTGGAAATATTCTTTTTCAGAAAGTAGTAAAATCTTTTGATGCCTCTTTCAACCCGAGTCAGAATCTCACTTATATTTTCCTTCCTATCCTCGCCATTGATTGTAATAAAAGATCATAAAACTTTCATAGAGTTAGACACTTGAATACTTTGTAAATTAAAATTATATTAAAATTAGACATGATATTTGATTTATTAAAATTTATATGTAAACCTGAGTTTTCTTCAAAAAATTAAAAATTTCTATTGTTTTATAAAGAATGAGCAGATTTCTTCTTCGCTACCAGTGTACATTACTGTCACATCATCTGCAAAAGCCTCAATTTTTAGTTCCGTTTCTCCAAATGTAACACCTTTAATTTGCTGTCACAAATTGATTTCCGTAAGAAGCGGATCAAGAGCAATAATGAATAAAAGGGGGAAAGTGGATTTCCTTGCCTGCATCCTCTTTCCACAAAAAATTATTTCCAGGTTTATCATAAAGGTTTGTATATTACAAAAGCTCAAAGCAATCATACGAATAAAATTTTCTTTCAAACCATGGGATCTAAGACATTTTATAATCCATTGGTAGGATATACAATCAAATTCTTTCATAAAATCAATTCCCAATATCGCTTTATTATCATTTTGGATGTTTGAAATTGAGTCGCCAAGGGTTCTACAGACTACTTCGGTTCCTCGTCCTGGTACAAAACCTTTTTGGGAGTCACTTATAATCAGTGGTATTATTTTTTTAAATCTACTAGCCAGAATCCCATTATATATTTTAAAAGAAGTATTAAGCATTGTTAGAGGTCTAAAATTTTCTATATGCTTGGGATCTTTGCCTTTTTTAAATAAGTGTTAATTTTCCAATAGAAATATGTTCCTCAAAGTATCCTTTTAAGTTTGATTCATTAGAGACTTCTTCGAGTAAAGGGCATAAAAAGTTGGAATATTCTTTAAAAACTCCATCGGAAAACCATCAGCGGCTAGAGATTTATTTTCTTGTCGTATTTGTCTATATATTCTTGTATCTCTTGTTTGTTTATATTACTATTTATTTTTTCATCTAAAATCGGATTTGTTTTTTAAAGACTGTGTATCAAAATTTGAATATGAGGGGCAAAATCTGCAGTATTACTTGAATTAGATTGATAGGAAACTGTTAATTATAGATAAGAATATGCATAAAAACATTCTACTTATTGATCTTGAAATATTCATTTCTATTCTCGCTAATTTTTATATCAACATGTGTTCAAAGAGACGTATTCAAATGGTAACTTTCCCATGGATAAAAATAATTATATATAAATATATTACGATTGAAGGATATTATTTCATAATTCGTTCACATCAATGTCGTTCAACATATGAAAAAGTATTTCATATTATGATTCTATCAATTAATTCATTAAGTTACTGAAGTTATCTCTTTTTTTCATTGTAAAAATTATATTTGATATATCTTATTAAGGACATACTTTAGGTATATCCTTTTACTAATTATCCTAAACTTGAAAGGGAACGTGATAGCATAATAAAACTTATACAACTCTCAATGTCGAGGGCTCAGGTTCATAGAGGGGATGGTCCATTTAGGTCAGCCTCATGGATAAGGTCCTTGGTTTGATGACTAATTTACACACTAATAGGCTTATTTATATCCAAACGGATGCAAAAAAAAATTAAGAACACTATTAATTTTCTCCAAGATAGCGCACTTTTTCCAACAAATATCTATTACAGCTCATAAGTTGTTGTTGTATGATTTATTACGGAGTTAATATAACCCTAGCCTTCATGGCTACTAATAAAATAACATATATCTTATATACAAACAAATAATTATACAATGATAATAATAATAAAATATTTTTTTTTTAAACAAAAAAATATATAAATATTTTTTTAGTTTTTATAATTACATTAAACTTAAGGAGCTATAAGGATCTAGACAACCCTGCAAGTGTCTTTGCTACCCTCCGTGGACTTGATAAAGGGCATGCCCTTATACAAGTATGGTATATCTAACAGATATTCTCTATCATTTTATAAGTATAGAGAAAAAAATGATATAACTTAGATGTTCAATAGTTCTTGAATACAATCCAGCTTGTTATACAAATAATTCTTATTTGAAAGGGACGGGGAGGTAGTTATTTGATTTCTTGCGAAAAAAAATTAAGGCACATAGGACTTGCTGTACATTAATTTCATTCATTCAAACCTAATTTTGTCTATCAAAAAGAGGAAGACGTTGCATTAAATGAAGTAGTTTGATTCAATCAGGGAGTTGTTGTCATTTCATGTAACTGTCGGAAGCTATTTGCCTGATGGATGCAGGGATGACAAAATATCCATGGGCCATAATTGAATTACAAAAAAAATAGATGAAGACAAATTGAAAGAAACTTGATCAATAACAGTACGTAATAGGAAATATATATATATATTATATATATATATATATATATATATATATATATATATATATATATATATATATATATATATATATATATATATATATATATATATAGATAGATATATATATATATATAGATACATAGATATATAGATAGATATAATATATATATACATATATATATATAATATATTTATTATTTATAATATATATATATATACATATATATATATAATTTCAAAGATATAATTAAATCATTGATTTTTTATAATAATACAATTTGAAACCAAATGAAATCTTAAAGCAATATAAATTTGTACAACTATTTATATAAAAGAAAGTATTTAAAAAACTTTTTGGCGCATAGTTTTTGGAATTCCTTCCAACAAAGCTATTGTTTTTTTTCTATATTGTAAAATGATATACCGAAAGTGGGTCATCTAGCTACTGCTACAAATACACAGAATGAATGCATACTCAAAACGGAAACAATAAATCATTTTTTTCGAATGAATTTATGTCCTTGATATGATAGTCATTAGTTTATTAATTTTACGATTTGCTAGAAGGAGGTTCATTGGACCCAAAGTGATATTTCTTCACCCAATAGCATATTTTTATTTGGTTAGAACAATAATTATGATTTCGGCTTAAAATCTGGTTATTTTAAATACAACTAGAGGCATATATACACTCAGAGAGTGCAAGCCTCCGCCGTCACGGGGTCCTTATGAGCCTTCCGAGGCGGATTTTTCACGACTGGGGCGGCGTAGAGGGCCGGGGGAGGGTTCCCCTCGACGGAAATTCCGAGAGGAAGACGCTCCTTGCACCCGATTTCACAGCACAGCGACATCTATTGGCAGAGTAGGCTAACTTGAAATATTTATTAGTATTTAGCTCGTTTTGCATCTTAATTCTGCACTCAGAGATGCCAAAATTTAATCACTTGTTACTTTTGGCATTTCCAACAACTCCACAAAGTTTCATCGAAATCCGTTCCGTACTTTTTGAGTTATCCTGCTGACAACCAAACCAACCAACCAACAAACCAACGCCAGTGAAAACAATACCTCCTTCGGCGGAGGTAACTATACTTGCATAGCATTTTTGTAATTCTTACATTCTTAAAGCAATAACTTCAATTCAAATATTTTATACCAACAAAAAAGCATATAAAGAGCATAAATAAGTATATAAATTATTTTCAAAAGAGATGAATTAACTTGAACAAGTTTAAATTTCATATAACATCCCTACCGAACAATTTCATTATTTTACTAACATATCTAAATTTCAGCCTCCCTCTCCATTTCTATTATGAGAGTCCATTTATGGGACTTTTTTAAATACTTTTTAATCTAATGGTTATGTGACTTGATTTGAATGATGAATTTTAATACACTTCCAAAATGTTTTTGATTAAGTACTTTAAAAAATAAATAAACAGACACTCTACAAAAACATTTAGTCTAATCACAAATTGGTATTCCAGACTAGTCATAAGTAGAAATTCTAGTATGATCATAATAGACAATGTACTTTGACCATAAATAGTTTGTCTAATTATAAATAGATACTCTACTTTCATCATTCTAGTTTAATCACAAGTAGACATTCTATTTTTATACTAAATTGACGTTTTAGTTTAAGAATAATTAGATACTCGTATTATAGTCTAACTAACTTCTTCACTGATCCTCTTTATATACATAACGATTTGTAAGTCTCAAGTGCACTTCCGAAGAAATATTTTATGCACAAAGATTATATTACATTGTGTCCATAGAGGTACAAATACCTAGAGTACCTAGCAAATACATATTAAGAGTTGAAGGTGATGTTTTGGAGAGGATGAAAACAAGTGAAATACTGTATTTCTATACTCTTATAAATATTAAAATATGAAACATATGGTTCTCTTTATTATTTAAATTTAAAAGTACGACCTAAATTTCATTATGCTTGACTTATAATAATTTGGGGCAATGTTTTTATTTTTGATTAGATCCTTTCACTTTATAAGCGTTATAAGCTTCAATATGCCCCTTCCTGGTGGCCTCACCTACATGTATATCTCTATGATGTATGTAATTCTCAATAATTCAATAACCACAGTGTTCAAATTAAATCAAAGTAATTGATTGCGTCTAATTACCCAGAAATGAGTCCCACCACTTCCTTGTGCGTAGTTCGTATGAGGGGCAGTCCACAGACTGAAAGGATTTGATCCCCAATGCGAAGTCCTCTAGAAGCAGCCTCGCCTCCGGGATCAACCCCGGAGACGTAGTGTCCCAGGCCATGCTCCACCCCGCCGCGGATGGTGAAGCCCAGCTCTGTTGAGGAAGAGAGGCGTTTAAGTAGGATCTTCCGTATGGTGGGAGAGCGGTGACGAGGTCCGGAGCTGGAGGCGGAAGAGGAGGCTGAGGAAGACAGCGTTGCTGATGAGGATGACATCTGTGAAAAAGACAGAAAGGATACAGTTTAAAATGGATATCATGTGCTTGCATTAATATGTTTTACAAGTGTGACATCGTTGCGGGTGATGATGAAATAATAAAAAGTCATTTTATGTACATAGTAGGTAAAAGGGATGATAACTGATCATTCATAACACTTGCTGCCCTATATATCAACATATATACATATGTTTATTTCCATCCCCAAACAGAATGAGTCATTGAAAATTAGTTTTTAACAAATATTAATATACATTTCGAAAACCAAATACCTTAACAACTTCCTTGATCAAAAGTTTGTTACGGCGTGGTGCCCTAATGCACTTGATGTCAATTGTTTTCTTTTTGTTAGGTTCAAACAATTGTTGTTCTTCATATTTCTTTTAATCTTCAACGTCATCGATTGGTATTTGATAGAGTAACGTCGTGTTGTTGCCAGGAACCTCTTAATGTGTATTGGATTTTTTAAATGAATACAAAGTAACGAATTTCTATATGAATTTGTAATGGTTTTATAATATCTCTAACAAAACTGTGGTTTTTTTTCAACTGGATAAACTCCACCAATCTGAACTCAAATCACAAAATTAAGAATGCTTGACGTTGACTTCTTGAAAATATTTCATACAAATTATTTAATTTAAAAAACCTTTTAATTATATTTTTGTAAGTGGACTAACTAAATTGATAATTTAAAGCTATCTGTCGCTTCTTATTAATATTGAGATTGGACAAAACTGGACCATTTTATTTAAAATTATATTACAACAAAAAGAATACCTTTTTTTGTCATGAGTTATAAATATTGTTCAACAAGGGAATGGAAAATTAAGTTGAGACTTGATGTTGCGTCTTAACTCCTATGTATTCCTTCCATCCCTAAATTTAATAAGTAAGTTAATTTTAATGGATGAAAGAGTAAACGATGCATTTGTTTAGTTAAACTGAAGCCAAAAGAACCAAAATAAATATACAATATATAGGATCAATTTCTAGAACTATATATAAATATATATAGTAAACTAATCATTTACTCCAATTTCATTGTTTTAAAACGTAATAGAAAGGCATTTATATATTCTATAAACATAACTGAACAGGAAACAAAGTAATACCTGATATGAAAGGTCCTAGGAAATTACTGCCCACATATATATTCTTAATTATATTTCGGGAAAACTATTTATTTTTCTAAGATTTAGTGAAATGGAATAGTTAACCCTTAAACACTCGTGGAGACAATTATATGAATTATTTTATTTGGATTGGCAAAGAAAACTGGGCCACAGTCACCCAAGGCAAAGTCGATTGGATTCACCATTCTCAACTCGAAGGCGTGGATTTCCAACTGCGTCACAAACAACAAAGTTGTGAGGAACGAGGATTTGAGGAAAATAATAATAATATCAGCTGCAGCACGTTATTCTAGCCTGGCACTCAAAATACCTTCCCTTTTAGATGACTCCTGGACCAGCGCCGCCAGCATTGTAAAGTTTTACTCAGAAAAAACAATATATTTTTAAAAAAACTAAGAAAGAAGATAACTTTAAGGACTAAAATTACATAAAAACTCCAGTAAACATTGCTTTTAATTTATTTTTAGTATGAGTAGCTTCTTTTAAGAACGAGTAAATGTAATTTCGCCATGTTTAAACCCCCAGAGATGTCGTAATAATAAGAGCTTTGTTGGACGTATAAAATTTGTTGAGCTTTTGCAATCGTTGCGTTAATAATATTTTCTTACTTTCCAGTATGAACGGCTATAAAATGGTATCTTATTGGCACGTCATAGGTGAGTCGAAGAAGTTCCCCAATTGGAATATATTCACTCCGAAGATTCACACAATCATATAAGAAATGATCAGTTATTTCTTCACAAGCCTCGCAAAATTGGCAATCCTTTGGGGATCATGAGAACAACTTGGTTCGAACTTCAAGTGTCCCGGTAGGTACTCTATATTTTAAGCGTCCTTCTGAAGAAAGGAGGAGCGGATTTCGATAACGTTAATGTTCATGCTAGCTGTCATACAAAAACTGGATTATTTTTTCTGATATTATTTGGCATATGAAACTATTGTTTTTTGTTTGCCATATATAATAATTATTATTATGTTCTATACCTCAAGATTCGGCAACGGCATTAATCTAACGCTATTTGATTGAGGTGAAGGGAACATAAGCAACAACGGTTAACACTTGATGTTGCGTCTTAACTCGTATATGTTCATTTTCACCCCTTAAAGGAATGATTCGGTGAATATTTAGGTATAGCAGAGTTAATGAGGCCATTTCATTGAGGTGCAGGGGGTGGAAAACAACGGTACTTAGCGTTTGCTCTTGTGTCTCAACTTCCATATGCGCCTTTCCCGTCTATAAACGGAATGAGTTAGCGAAAAAAAAAATCTTCTAACTTAAATATACAATTATTTTTACATCAAAACAAGACTTCAATTTCGTTATTTTATTCTTTTAATAGTTGAATGCTTAAGTAAAAATATGTACAAGTAAAATATATATTTAAAAGTTGCATGTCAATGTGAAATCCAACTATGTTTGTTGTATGAAATTTTTTGTTTTTTTTGGTGCTCAAACACTCCTAACATATTTTTAATTATTTTTTTGAAATTATTGTGTATTTCAATCTCTATGATATTTTTCAAAGTATTATAATAAGTACAAATTATTTTTCAAATATAATGTATAATTGTACTTTTAATTTCATGAAATTTATGTAAACATACTTACATTAAATACATAAAATTGGATCAGGTGTATAAAAGTAATACCATCACACTCTTAAGTTTGAAAATAAATTCTCCGAGAAATAATTACCCATAAAAAACATTAAAAGCTAAAATATATTAACAAATAAAATTCATTTTTTTAATAATGAACCAAAATTTTATTTAATAATATACCAAAATTTTATTTAAGAACTTAAAAAATCCGGTATATCTAAAGACCTTAGCGCTACAATGTTAGGAAAAGCAGCGTGTATTCTCAATGGGACTAACAAATGGGAAATCCAGATTATATATATTTTAAATATTTGATATTTGATCAGGTATATTCAGAATCACCAATAGTTTGTCAAAGCGATATTGGGATTTAAAAACTTTTATTTCTATTGGGCGAATAAAGTTACATACAAAACATTAAGTTTCGTTCAAACATGATCAAACAAATGATTCTACATATAAATTAAATCAAATTGTATCAAACTACATGGAATCAAGAATATATTTAGTGGAAAATTACTTTAATGGGGTTTTTCTAAAAGAGAATGTCGTGAAAAACAAAATACATTATAGAACCTAATTAAAACTTTTGAAGAGTCATTATGTTATATATTTTATATAATACTTGAATAAGTTTCTTCAATCAGTATGGAACTACTATAACGCAATTAGGGTGTAGTGTTAGTTTTTCTATTTAATAAAATATTTGATCTATTAGTGCTTATTACTTTTTGATTTGAATTTTTAACCATAAAGGGAGCATTTTAATATTACAACTTTAGTATTCAATTAAATATATATATATATATATATATATATATATATATATATATCTATCAAATATATTTTAAAAATTATATTTCAATATACAGATATATCGGAGGTCAATAACCACTAGGCTTCATAATTTAAATATCTATTTTTCCAAAAGCAATTCATCGACAAAAAAATAGACTAATAATATATTTTTGCCATTCATTTAATATCACTCAGGCTAATATTTTCTCTCCCTCTTCTTTGCCTTTAATACAAAACAACTCCATTGAACATTTTCACTATACATTGTGTTCGCTTAAGCAAGCACAAAGTGTGTGTATATATAATTTACTATATGAATACCGTCTCTCCTGACACGGAGAATGATTTCTTTACCTGGTGAAGCAAGCAACAAAGTCATAACAAGTACTTAGGGCCACCACCACATCCATATAGATGTACACGTAAGGTCTTATAAACACAATTAAGTGTACCACCAGCCCAGGAAAATTGTCTCCAGTCTTCCATGAAAAAGCACTCGTAAGAACCCTTCTCCTCTCGGAAATGAGACTTTTATTTTTTCCAGACAGTTAAGAGAATGTACTAAATTGTATTATTAATACATTTAAATAAAATACTGATTACATACATATGTAAAGCGAATCAAAAATACCAGAAAGTATTTGCAGCGCGACATTTTGAGATATAATTTATATCATTTACAATCTCATTACAATTTTTTGACCACTGTTTTTTTACTTAACATTTGCATGAATAAATAATTACTCCAATAAACAAAAAAATGATTCAATCCTTGAAGAAATACCATTCGAGTACAAAACCCCTATAAAAACTAGGATGCATTTTCTCATTTAAAAAAACCTTGTTAAATAGATTAACATTAAGTTATTACAAAGTAAGAAGCATTAATAAATAGCAATGTTAGGTTAAATAAGAAATTGTGAATAATAAACTGACGCTGTGCTAACAAGATGCACCTTATTCCTTTTAAACATATATTGGTAGTGCTACATATATAGGTAGAATGCCCTACATTTTCAATTCAATATGCTTTGCTTACAAAGCCAATCAAGGGATAACTTTTATTTATTCAATATCGACAAAGCTACCACAACATATAAAAACCTATTGTTCAATGCTGTTAATGGCTTCCAAAAATAACTCAATTTTTCTGAAAAAGCAAGCTAAATCGAACGCTTGTATAGTAATAATAATAATTATATTCATTAAAATAAACCTATTTTATGGATAAAAAGTTTTTCTCCTTAAAAAGATTTTAATCAAAAAAAACGATGAAAAAATGATAATTTTTGATCGGTAATCATTTGCAATAAAATTAAACATAGTTAGGAACAGAGACGTGATGGACATTAATGGAAGATAAGGTACAAACAGGTGACTATTTTGATTTACTTTTTTGTATCAGAATGGATCTATGTAACGTTACTTAAAAATGTAATGAATATATTTGATGTTAACATGTTATAAGTCAATAGCACATATATTAACAATTAATGAGGGCACTGATTGACTCCTCGTTCACACAAAAATAATATATTCAACAACAAAAAAATGGCACTGAGAGATGTTCGAAATATTGTTTGGATTAAAGTTTATTTTGAATATGGTGTATTGCAAAGGCCTCCAAACTTTTCTTTTATTTAGGATATTATTTTTTATAATAAAAGTGCATTTCATTTGATACAAATTGAAGCGCATGCATGCTACACCTAATCGCCCAATTTAGATAATTTAACTAACAAGTTAAATGATAAGCCCAATCATATTTTGTAAGACATGTCTTAAATGAAAATTGTTTGGTGAAACTGTTATATGAATAAGAATAGGGGGTTCAGGTTCGAATACCGAGAGGTGATGGTCATTTTTGGTCAGCCTCATTAATAAGATCCTTGGTTCGATAGACTAATTTAAATGATATAATGCTTATTTATATCCATTCAGATGCAATTCTGTCGAACCAAATAGGCAAAAACAGAAAGAATGGAATAAATTGGGTTTTTTTGTATCTTGGTACCAAAAACGCCACATTCTGACGTCAGATTAAGTATATTCAAAAATTTCCAAAAGTTAACCCAGCAATACCTTTCATGGTTTCGTTCTTCGTTATAGTTGCTTCCCATTATGTTTGTATTGGTGATTATTAAAGCAATTAAAATACACAGGGGGGGGGGGGGTAAGGTAGGATCAAGTTATATAAAAACAAGGTACTTCTACTTTGCCAAAAGAGCTGACTTTTCGCTTGTCCGTGATTTTTAATGACGTCACACCGACAACTCATAAGAATAACATTTTTAAACTATATTTCTTCCCGCTTTCGCCATCAAATGAATATTGATTTGCACGAGATATTTTTGATACGTCACAAATAATATTGCTATTTATGCCGTTTCAGGATTCAGGACCTTGTTAAAAAAATCTTAGTTCATGCCGAATATTTAAAAGCTCCTCTACTGGGCTATCACAATGTCAAAGTCCTCTGAGTTCACTGAAGGAATTCCTGACTGTTGACAGGTTTTGGGCCACAAAACAACTCCAAGTGGAATGTTTTCTGTGGTCAGCGGGTCCTTTCATTGTATCCCTCAAGGATTACCAGAGGATCTTGCGTTGATACATTGATATCTCATCCAAGGCCACAGCTATACATACTTTTAAAACCTTTTGTTAAAAACTTTTTTTCCTCCTTCTATGAAATGATCTTCCTCCCTCGTTTTCGTTTTCTGCTTTTCAAATAGAACCCATGTAAATCTAATTATTTAAAAGGGATGAAAGCCTACACATAAACAACAATAAAGAACCAAGAAGAGAGGATATAAAAAGCAAAGCCTTTTGCATACTTTTAAGTAGCTTATGTTATACCTATATAAATGTATGTGTATATATGCGTGTGTGTGCTTTAAAACCACATTGTAGAAGATGGAAGAATTTTTGTTTTGTTTCTTGGTTGAGGTTTTTGTTTTCTTTCTTATTATTATTTAGCAAGAGGCCTCTGCATTGTGATCTCATTATACAATTTATGCCTATGTTGGTATGTCTATTTGTGTATGCTTTTGCTGTCAGAAAAATAAGAAGGAACGATGCAAATACTATGTTTTAAAGAAAAGTCCAACTGATTGGGCTTTTGTACTAACCAATGACGTCACACAAGGATATTTCTGACGTTAGAGGTGTAATCCTTATCACCAAAGAGTATACATATAAATTCGTGATCTACAACTATTGATGAAGACAATGTTAATCGTGTAAGAGGACGGCGGAAGAATGTTTGAAACTTAGCGTCTCTAAAAAACGATACTATTTTCTGAAAAGTTATTATTCTTTTTTATATTAAAGGTTCATTATGACCTTGTTAAACGCCTTCAGATGCTGCGTGCCAGAACAACTCCTTTTTCTCTTTGATAGTGGATTACTGGTTTCAAAAAAGTAGATAAAAAGTATTGTTGTGATTGTAATCTCAAGACCACAGCTACAAGGAGATCCCCCTGACTTTAAAGCGTGACTATTATTAGATCAAACCTTCGTCCATAACGCTCGGCCATTTATGTTTTCACAAACTATTCGGGCATAACAGCAAGTTCGGTCTAAAAATTGGGATATTTTCCTCCAAATAACGACAAAAATACTCTCTTAACGAATATTCAAGGCCTCAAAATGAATATAAAACTTTAATTTACATAATATATCTTAGTATTGTTTTAATGTTTTTTGTGCAATCTATGTTTGATCGGTGAAAAGTATATGTTATATATAGGAACGATTTACGAGCTTTTTAGACGAATGAAATACCCATTTTGCATAACTATATTCTTATCCTGTTAATGTATTGCATTGAAATCCATTTCTTACAAAAAACAAATAATAAACATATATGTGTATCGAAATAAGTAAAATAACTGGAACCCATAACTCTGCTGTAGATAATCATTTACATAAACTCACTAACTCTTTTTTTTTACTCTTCCAGAAACTCATTAACCCATAATGCCGATTGGGAAGATATGTTCCCAGAGCTTAAAAGCGTTATTACAACACAACTAAGGCATATTTCAAAGTTTAAACAGATTAACTTTATTTTTAACAGCTTTACCTACATGAGATAGCCCATATTATTTAATAAAAATAATAATAATGTACTGGTAGTTGCTGTTTGAAAGTACGTGTTTGAGCACGTTGAAAATATGGCGAAATCGCATTGTTTTAATGGGTATGTAACAGCTAAATTTATGAATGAATATTAATAATTTTTAAAGAAAACGATTTTTAAAATATATAGCTTCTTTTTTAAATATTTACTTATATATGTTATCAATGTTTTTTCAAAAATAAATGCATGAACATTTAGAGTGGGAACAAATGTGCCCATTCGGCATTCAAGTGAAGCTGTGCCTAGCATAAAGTGATGAAAAATAACAGATTCCACGGATAGTTTATGAGCGTTGACGAAATAATGGTCCCCTATTATGGACGGCATGGGGATAAACAATACATCCGAGGAAAACCTCTCCGATTAGTTTCAAGTTGTGGGCAGCTTGTGCTGCTGACGGTACCTTGCTACATGTCGAACCTTATTGTGGATCCTTCACCAACATTCCTGATCATGGGTTTGGTCATGGTCCAAATGTCGTTTTGGAAATGGTAAACAAGACAAGTTAATCCAAGGGCAACACGTCATCTGTGACAATTATTTCGGATCCATTCCCATGCTTATATAATTATCACGGAATGGAATTGCTGCACCACAACTCTTCGTGAAGATCGGCTGGGTGGCGCTCCAGTGTTGACAAAACAACTATTGAAAAAGAAATCTCGAGGATCCATGGACAAGGCATTTACTGGTTGTGTCTCGATTGTCAAGTGGAAGGATAACCAGGTAGTTAGTGTGGCTTCAAGTAAAATGAGAGCTCAACCACTACAGAAAGCAAGACGGTGGGATCGAAAAAAGAGGAATCCTCACCCCCCCCCCCTTTTGAATGTACAGTATTTTAAAAGTAATCATATATAAAATATAATATTTTCTTGCAAAATTATTTTTTATTTTATGAAGGCTTTGGCAACCCTGCCAATATTTGTTTGATTTCATTTAAAGCAAAAATAGAGAATATGATAATATGGTTATACATTTATTTTTATCTTATTAAATGTATTTGGAGTATTTTAGTATCGATGCGCCAATATAAACATACTTAATGAGCTCTTATCTTTGTTAGACGATGGAAATAAAGTTGAAGAAAAAATATCATTACTATGATGAATATTAATATAAAATAACTTATTTCATATAAAGTCTGCCACCGGTACATTAAGGAAAGGCCTCAAGGAGAAAAAGATTGAATAAAATCAAACTCGTAAATAAGATATTTTAACAAATGGATCGTAATAATATATGATAAGTTTTTACAATGAAGGGTATAGCGAATACAAGGTATGTTATTGGTTACATGCTTGGCTTCTCGAATGAGAAAAAAAACATGGTTACAGTGTTGTGTGTTTAAGGAATGGGCTAAGGAATGATGGATTCAGGACTCAACTTCAATTTTTACTCTTGGATCCAACCCCCTAATAAACAAACAAACCAGGTATGTTTATTACATGCGTTCATGGATTGTGAAACCCCAGGTATTACTACCAAGAAGTAAATTATACAAATCGCTAGTAACTTCGTCGTAAAATATTATCTTTGAAGGGATTACATAAAATAAATGGAATAAAAAAAAACTGCTCCTAATCCAATTAACAGGCTTCCACGTTACATTTCCTGAAGGGTATCAAGGCTTCTAAAATCTTTATAGATGATAATAGTAAAAAGTGTTATTTTTAGCGAGAAAAATATACATTTCATTATATAACGAAATACGAATAATAATTAGGTCTATGATCTCAGTAATCTTTCAATTGAGTACATTTCAAATAAGTAGATTTTTGTCATACAATTACTCATAAAAATGACGATGGTTCGATTTTTTTACAATTTAAATTCAAATAGTTATTTATGATTATTTATTCATCGATGTTGTGGAGATA
>CP045900.1:2941372-2957370 GCA_013387185.1 Caligus rogercresseyi | reverse complement strand
ATATATAATATAAATATATAAATATATAAAAACATATGTGTATATACACATACATATATATATATAAACATTAAAAACACGTATAAAATTAAAAATACTAAAATAAATAAATAAATCCCCCTAAATTGGGGTACTGCGGCCAATGGTCCTGGCTACGTCCCTTGCCGCAGCTAGTGTCCTGGCCGACCTCAGGGACTCAAAATTGTTCCACACAGACACTGCGTGGGACGCAAATGTGTCTGTGCCGCCCCTTAATGGACACGCCACCGAAGTCGTAGACCTCGTCGGTCTCTTTGGGGTTGGGAAGACGAGATCGCCAATGGGGTTTCTGGCACCACATCCCCCATCGTTGGAGTGGAAGCACTTCCAGGTCTCTACTGCCACAGCCATGACGGTTATCTCGTTGAGGGAGGGAATTTTTGCAATACTAAGGAGATCCTCGATCCGAATGTGGTCCCGTCTCCTGCAACCGGCGATGCTCCTTGCCACGTCATTGATGGCGACCTGGACGGCCCTGTGTGCGGCATCCGGCTCCTTATTCTTATCAAACCTAGGTGTCGTCACGACCGCGGCTGCATACGAGAGCTTACCAACCATAAGCCCCCTGGCCAGTTGCCGAAGGTATTTTCCTCTCGGAATATGAACGGCCAACCTTGAGATGAGTGCTGCCCGTTGTTTTGCTGCCTTTACCACGTAGGCATTGTGGGGTGCGGTGGTGAAGTCTGAGTCGAACTTGACCCCAAGGAACTCAATCTCATCGGATGGGTGCAACTCGACGCCCCCAACCCTGATGGTGAAGGCTGAAGTGTCTTTTTTCTTGGCTTTGCCCCAATCATGAATTGGGTCTTGGCGGCGTTAAGGACGAGACCATTCCCCCCTGCATATTTAGAGAAGGCATCCGCCTTCGTCTCTAACAAGAGCCCAACTTCCTCAAGGGAATCACCGACAGCCCATAGGAAGAAATCGTCCGCGTAACTGCTATTTTCCTCGTCTCCAATGCCAACGCAGGAGGTGACGTCCGCAACCAGGACAAGGTAGAGGATCGGACCTAGGATGGAACCTTGCCTCACACCATACTTTACGTTCAGGAAGTCGGACTCGGCGCCATTCCACACCACACGCTGTGATCCGCCAGAGAGGTATGACTTGAACCACTCCAGTTGCATGCCCTCGATCCCAAGCTTCTTCAGCTTCGGCAACAACTGTAGCTGGTCAACTGTGTCGAAAGCAGCTGAGAGGTCAAAGCCGAGGACCCCTACAACCTTCCCTCTCTGCTTGGCTTTCAACCACTTTGCATGGGCAGTGGCCAACGCAGTTGTGGTCGAGCGGCCCCTCCTGAATCCGAACTGGGTGTTCGGAAGAGCCTCCGTCTTGGCCAGATGGATCTCGAAGTCGGTCTTTACGACGGTCTCTAGTATCTTGGAGAGTGCCGGCAGGATGCAGACGGGTCTGTATGATGCAGGATCAGCAGCAGACTTGCCCTTGCCCTTATAAATGGGTAAAACGTTCGACAATTTGAGAGCCGTGGGAACTGTTCCGGACGCCAAAGATCGGTTTACAAGGTGCGATATTGGTCCGGCAAGCACCTCAATGCCTTTCTTGAGGACGGAGACGGGGATCCCGTCGACGCCCAAGGCTTCGGTGGCCCTCATGGCTTTGACGACCTTAGCAATCTTACCAGCGCTTGCAAAGGAGAAGGAGAATGGTGCAGATGACTTGGGCCACGATGACGGTGGGGGTTTCAACGAGGGGAGGCCGTGCCGCAGTTTAATAACTTTATCTATAAAACTTATTTACGGCAGTCGCAGTCTCTGCATTGTCCATCGTAGAGATTCCATTCACCTCGAGCGAAGCCGGGAGGGAGACGCTTGATTTGCCAATGGCCTCGTTTGCAAGGCGCCATAGTACCTTAGGGTCATTGGGACTCTTTCGAAGCTCGCCCATATTCGTGCAAATCCGGTCCCGTTTAACCAAGGATGAGACTTGGTTGCGGATCCGACGGTATTCGCTCCCAGAGGCTCTGTCTCTCTTTCTCATGAGTTCGAGGGTGTCTGACGCCAGGTATAAGCTCCTTCCTGTCTTCACTTTGATGGTCTTAGTAGGAGCTACCTCGTTGAGGGCCTCCGTAATGCCATCGATGAGGAACTGGTGCACTGCGTCAACATCTTCAAAGCTGTAGATAGTCGTCCACGGCCATTTTTGAAGGGCATCCTCCAGTTCTTGAAGCTGAATTGCTTTGAAGTTCCTTCGTTCAATTGACCTGGTACCAGTCTTCCCACTCGGCACCAAGATCTTTGCGAGGACAGGGCGATGATCAGTGGTCGTGTCCTTGAGAACTTCGACGTTACAGTCCAACCCTGCAAAGTAGACATGGTCGAGGCAGGAGATGCGGTGCTCGCCGTTGAACTTGCCGTAAGACTTCCAGGTGGCCTCCGTTGTTGCATAGTCGAGGCTTGCGTCCTTCATGCCGTCGCCTAGGATCTGCAAGAGGTTCTTTCTTGAATAGCTCCTGTCGTTGTATCTCATTGTGTCAAGATTAAAGTCGCCAAGAATGAGAACTCGTTTAGACATTCTTGTGCAGATCTTGCTTGGTTGATGATGACGTCGAGACGGTCTTTCTCATTGAGAAATGACTTGATCTTGGGAGAGGTCCATTCCCTGTAGACGCCGCCGACAAGGATGCTATGGTTAGGGAGGGACAACTCGATCCAAACTGTTTGCACGTGCGAGGACATGAGGTCAGATCGTAGCTTGGCGTTATAACGCATTGCGAGATCGGTTTTCACGAGAGTGAGGATCCTTTTATACTCCATTGCAAGAGGCTCGAACGTGACAAATCCGTTTGTAATAAAGGTACCATTCGACGAGGCTAGCTCAGTTTCCGTTATTACAGCTATATCGATATCTTTCCTGTCGAGTAAGTAGGCGAGGTGGAGCTCTTTGGTGCCGCTGAGCCCTGCGACGTTCCAGGTACAAATCTTCAGACTTGGAGACTTGCAGTAAGGTCTGCTATTTCCCTATTTCCATAAAAACAAAATAACGAGCACATTCGCAGATCACTTGGAAGTCATCATTGTGACGAATTCTTCGTAGTTGACCTGTCCACCCGTCGATGTCCGCCTCTCGGATCATTTCATCCACTTCCTCGTCCGTGAGTTTTTCTCCGAGGTTGGTCATGACGTGCCTCTGCTCCGCTGTGGAAATGAAACCGTTACCGTCCTTGTCGAATAATGAAAAGACCTCTTTGAACTCTGCGATTTGTTCTTCAGTCAATGGATCTGCCATCTTAATAGATGAAATAGAAATAAAACTAAAGGTAAGGTTGCCTGCGAATGAGCTAGGAGATAGAGAGGTATCCTCAATGGAAGCCGGGAAGAAACTCCAGATTTGACAATTTTCTATTTGGATCGATGAAATTGGGTTCTTATAACTATGAAGCATAAAAATTATGTACGTCGAATTTAGTAGCTTTCAGTTATATTGATCAATATTGAATTTTCCCCTCTGGAGTCGAGCTTACGCCCATAATGGTAACACCCGAACACCCATTAAGCAAACACGCAACAATTTGTTTCTTTTTCTCAACGCTCTTACACAAACATAAATTTATTTTTTGATCATTAAGTAATTTTTACACTCGCTTCTAAAGATATTCCAAAAATATAAATTCAATAATATCTATTGCTCCTTGTCAATTATTGGACAGAAATTGTGAGTTATAAAACATTGAGTTTATTGTTCATTTTTTTTTGGAAACATTCATGAAAGAAACTATATTAAACATATGTTGCTAAAGAAAGATAACATTATAGCTGCCAATATAAAATTTACTGAACTATGGTATAATGCCGTGGTTCCCAACAGTTTCTAACCTGAATGAAGAAAAGTTTCGACTTTTATAAATTATTATTGATAAATTATTTCATAAAATTATCAAATCTTTGATTTTTTTTCGTTATTCAGCAGCATGTGTTCTAGATGTCCATCCTAGCATTTCTAAAAGTGCAGTACGAAGTTCCTCATTAATTGATTAAAACTTGATTATAAAATGTCTCTCATTTCCTCCCTAATGGCTTTCCTTAGTTTTGTAATGAATCTGGGTTTCTCTATATTAACTCTTCCCTTCAGATTTCCTCCGAATGTCTAAGAGAGTCTCTCCAAAAGACTCCGACATGTTCGGTGCTTAAGCGAAGTAAGCCCTTCGGTAAACCCTTGAGACTTACATAATAGTCTCCATGGATAATAAACAGGACTAACTCATACCTTATACACCTTAAACATCTTCCAAGATTGGTTGAAAGAGGACTTTGGAGATCGATTGATCAGTCTAAAGTCTAATTTGGAGTGAGTAGTATATACATAGACAGGATCTGAGCTCTCGATTTTTTATATAGGGTTATTTGTGGAAATCATTGTTGGCTCGAATGCTTCTATCTTGCTTCCGTGAGGTTCTCCACAGTGCCATACTTCTTAAAGTGGTCCAGCAAGTTCTGAATTGTGAATTTGAAAGGAGCTTTTTCACATATGAACAAGTCAATGAAAGTGTCCCAAATCTTTACTAATAAACTTGTCATAAACTAAACAGGAACACTGTTTTTCTTTGTCTTAGCTTCATTGTTGTACTTACTTCGATATAAATAGAATATAATTTAATGTGTACACAAGGCCAATTTTTACTTGGTCAACAATTATCTAAATAATATAAAGCTTCATATGATTATTAAAAATGCAAGAAAAGGATCATAATGATCACAAATCCAGCAGATATATAATTTTAAACTCATATGACGTCACACTCGAACCGTAATTGTTTCGGATTCAAATGTCAATTAGACACTTAAAACATATTTCTCTTTTCCAATGTATGAGCCTTTAATAATTGCATTTTGTTTCCATTTTTGATCACTGGGCCTAATTTATAGAAACACAATTATCATATCAATCTAAGCGTTATAAATATAAAACATTATATATTTTTGTAAACGGACATTTTAGAGTACGCAAGTTAATTTTTGGGTTAGTCAAACATATGTTTCATGTAGTTATTTGTACAGCATTCTTGTCTCTAAAATACGCCCTCATGCCCCTCTATCATCAACATCCCAAAACCCATAAAATATATCTCAGGAGTCACGACAATGATCCGCCTCGTGAATGAAAGAGTGATTAAGAGACTAACGCACAGAAAATGATTACTAAAAGAGCAGAGCGTATGTATGTTTAAATGGTATGTACGGGAAGACTATCATGAAGAGACCGCTTGGTAGTACATGCACTCCAATACATACTTAAGATCATGTTTTGATCACAACAGGGATGGCTATTGTCTGGGGGAATAACTTGCGACTCCGTATTGTCTATGAGAGCTTATCACGAGAAAAAAAAAGGAAGAATAGACATGTGGGCAACTATAGTACAGTTGACAGGACCAAAGTTTATGAAATGAATAAAAATAAATGTCAATTAAAAATACGTCAATAAATATAACTTTATATTTAACTATGTAAAATATATATATGCACTTACGCTAAATTTCAATATTTATTTATATATAGCATATATGCATTTACGATAAGTTTCAATAAAGTCTTAAAAGGATGAAGAAAAAATATACAATATATAGTATAACTTGTAAGATACTTACATTAAGTTACTGAAAGTGAATGAGGCGTTTTGTTCCATCCTTATATAATATACAAGTTGCCTATTTTATCAACCGACATAATATTTCCATACGTACAATTTTGCAGCTTTAAGCAAAAAGTTTTCTAAATTCATTGAATTGTAAAGTCTGAGATTTAGATTTAAAAACCCGACAGAATTAGTTGTTCATGTTGAAATATCGGCGAGCTTAGGCACAAAAAAAGCTGCTTATACCCTTGATTGTTTTGACTCAGATAGCGATTTAAAAGACACTTCCATATATATTTTAAAGAAAAAATAATTTTTAACATTTAAAGGCTCTCACATGATGAAATAATAATATCTTAGACAAATAAAAATATTACGGTCATTTTATGTATCTTTGTTTTTAGTGTATAAATTTACGCTTTTATTGTAGAAGGATATAAAAATATATAATCGTTAAAAAATATCAACATTGTTTATGTATTATTCATATATATAACTAGAAATGTATTATTATTTTTTGTACCTTCGTACAACATTTATTCTTGAATGTTACCAACATCAAAAAAAACTTAATCATTACACGCACAAACATAAAATTTTACACAACTAATATTAAACAAAACAAAATCAAAACTCATCGACAATTCTATTTACATATTTAAAAACATTTTTCGATAGGGGGATTTTGTGCTTCTTAATTTATATAGCAAAATCTGTATTTTAGTTACAATAAATTTATTTCCGTGCTATCAGGGCCATTGTAAATAAAACAAATTCCTTTCGTGGTTAAAACATGGCAGTCATGTATTAATTAACTAAACATCAATTTTCCAAAATAAAAGCAGTTTGTAGCTCTGACAAAAACAGTAATTTTTATATAAAACGTTTAAGAAAAAATATTTTCTTACATTTATATTCTTACATAGTAGCACTAGCAAAAAAAGGCCTATTTTTGAAATCCAAAAATGTTTCTTTATGTGAGGACGAAATCTATTTATCTGCGAAATAAAGAATTCGCATTAAAGTTAAATGGAAACAATATAAGCATAAATAACTCAAAAACTACTAGCCTTAAACGAATCCAACGTTTCATACGCGGTAGCACTTATACTGCCTGATTAATAAGAATATGAGGAAGGTATTTTATATCAAAATAAAAAATTGTATGGACTAATAATATTAGTACTGAAAATATTCTTCAAGGAAACAATTCTATCAAACCAAATAAGCAAAAAGGGTCTACAACTAGCGAAGTTAGACTTATTACAGAGGAAGATACTTTGATCATCCTCCTTGAAAATATTCTAAGTTTTATGAACAAATTCCAATACTATAATGCCTATTCATTACCACACGGATGCAATTTCAATTATGACAAAATGTCATATTGTTTAAATTTATCCACATGGATGCAATTCTTAATATATATTCCATTAAATTACGATTCAACTTTTAATTTTATTAGGATATTCAAAACCTTTGGGAGTCAATGACTTAGGCATGGTGTTCTTTGTAGAGCCACACTTTTTGTACGCATGCACGTTCAACCAAGCGAGGAAAGGGTGGGTATGGGCGACGGCATTTTTCCTACTATACGAACCCATCCTTGACTCAGAAGAAAAAAAGATGGGAACTATAAAAGCCCCTGAGATCAAAACCAAAGGCATCATTCGCTTTTGCTGCAGTCTCAAGCTCAAATCAAAGCAAAGTAGTCAATATGAAGTGCATTGTAAGTTAGGATTGACAGAGGTCTTTAACATGATTACCTACTGACATTTTCTCTTTTTACAGGCTCTCGCCCTTGCCCTCTTCGCAACTTTTGTTGCTGCCGAGCCCAGCTACGGGTATCATGGCTACGGCTATGGCGGCTATGCTCCCTACGGATACGGCTATGCCCACCACTACGGAAAGCGATCCGCTGAGGCTGAGCCTTCCTACGGATATGCTCCCTATGGTGTTATGGATACGGTCATGGATACGGACATGGATACGGATACGGACACCACTACGGCAAGCGGTCCGCTGAGGCCGAGGCTGAGCCTTCTTACGGTCTTGCCCACGGATACGGTTATGGTGGATATGCTCCCTACTCTTACGGATACGCCCACCACTACGGCAAGCGATCTGCTGAGCCGAGCCTTCCTACGGATATGCTCCCTACGCCGCCTACGGTCATGGATACGGATACGGACATGGCTACGGCTACGGACACCACTACGGCAAGCGATCTGCTGAGGCCGAGCCTTCCTACGGATATGCCCCTTACGCCCACGGTTACGGTTACGGCCATGCCTACGGTTATGCTCGTCCCTATGGATACTACCACTAAGCAAACCAACTTCTCCGCTTAATGCCTCGACCTTGCAAATAGCAGCATCCATCAATGCTTGGATCAATTTCATATTTGAGAGTTGAGATCTGTGTCATTTATTTACAAATGATCGCATTTTCGCCATATTTAAAAATAAAAACCCTCCAAAAAATTTTTTGTTCTAGTTTACTTGCAACTCATGGGATATTTGAAATTTCAAAAGCCTAATCTGTAGAAGAAGATGATTTAGATAGGAGGAAGAGACAGAATATGAAAAGTGTGATACTAAAATTCATTTGTCAATTATATATAAATATATCATATTTTTTTCAAGTTAAAATGGCTTAGTTAGTTAGAAATTTATTACTGTTTACAATAGACAAACATATACAGATATACATAAACTAAAGCAAAGAAAAAAACCACACATTGGGGTATCTGTGTTACGACAGTATAATTAGAGTAATCATATTTATAAATTAAAAAAATTCATAATAACATTCTTTATCATTGTACAGTTTGAAAATTTGATTATTTTGTTTCCTCATCCTCCTCTTGCGAAACTAGGTGCCTTTCGTCGGACAAAGCGGAGCATTTGTAGATTAAATGATGAGTAGTCTATGGTTCTTCCAAACAGAGATCACATATTTCACTCGTTGTTTTTCCATTTACTCAAATGAGAGAGAAATGATCCATGCCCGGTATAGGCTTGGACAAGAAGTTGGGTATCTTGATGTCGGTGTTTAATGGGTTTTGGCTTCGGGGTTTTAAGCATGGAGCGTGTATGCTTCATCTTTTGGTCATTTATATATCGGTGACACCATTTGTCGTAAAAGAAATCGTTAAGTGTTTTCTTTATATAACTTGGAGGAACACCGACACTATTTCGGATTTTGCTCACACTTCCATATTTTGCTAGATGATCTGCAAATTCATTTCCCGTTATGTCATTATGACCTTTGCACCATTCAAAATGAATGTTTTGATCTTTTTTTCCTTCAATCAGGACCTTCTTACAGTTCTTCACTACCTCGCTAGTTGTTAGTGGGTTGAGAAGAGCTGCAATTGCTGATTGGGAGTCTGATCTAATTATAATATTTTTGGAGAATTTTTTCTTGATTAAGGAGATCTTCTACAGATCTTGTAATTGCCACAACTTCTGCTTGAAATACTGATGCCTCTGTGTTCAACGATACCATTGAGTGGTGTATTGAAATAACGTGGAGAAAAGTAGGTAGGTAGGACTTCTTTATTCGACGGTCAGCACGCAAGAATGATAAAAGGAAAAGGAAATATACAAAGTATAGCTGACCATAAACATGACGTAGGCTACTATATTACACTCCCCCATACTAAATTTTTATAAATATATATACAACTTTAATAGGTGTTTTTAAAATCCCACTTGCAGGCGTTCTGGAGGTTTTGAAACTCTGTTAGATCGTCTCAATCCTTTCGGTTCTTCCACCTTCTCAGGAGAAGAACCATCATTGGATCTGGAGGCAATGATTTGGTCCGTGTGTCGCCGAACCACTTCCCCTCCGTCAGTCTGGCATTTATAGGACAGAGGACCAGTTTCCTCAATTATGGTCGCTGGGACCCATTTTGCCTCCTCTCTTTTTGAGTAGTTCCTCACCATGACCGAATCGTTCCGGTAAAAAGGTCGTTGTCGAGGTGATGGTCCATCGTGGTTTCTCTTTTGACAGTTTTGACTCCGAACCACTGTCTCCAAAATTGTAGGTATGGGAGTGACCATGTCTAAACTCGATTTGAGTTTCCGGCCGATCATCAATTCTGATGGAGTAACGCCAGTAGTAGAATGAGGAGTTATTCTGTAACGGAACAGAAATTGATTTAGTTTAAACATTGTGAAAATACCGCAGGTTTTTAAAAAGTTTTTAAATATTTAACTGCATTTTCTGCTTGGCCGTTTGTAGAGGGGTGATACGGAGCTGAGTTAGTTAGTTTAATTTTGTTAATAGTAATAAATTTATTAAACTCTTCAGACGTAAAACACGTAGCATTATCTGAAACAATATTTGAGGGTAGTCCAAAACGAGAAAAGACTGCTGAGAGTAGCTCTATAGTTTTATTAGAGGATATAGTTGTTGTCGGGAATACCTCTAACCACTTCGAATGGGCATCAATAATAACAAGAAAATACTGATTTTTAATAGGCCCTGCATAATCGATATGAATTCTTTCCCACGGGGCTTTAGGCCATTCCCAAGGATGGAGAGGTGCGGCAGGAGGGTTTCCCGAACAGAAAGACATTCAGGACAACTAGACACAAGATTTTCCAATTCTTTATCAAGACACGGCCACCACACATAGGACCTGGCCAACTTCTTCATTTTAGTAGAACCCATATGTCCCACATGCAATTCCTTGAGCATTGTCTCTCTCCCACTTTTAGGAATAATAATCCTATTTCCCACAAGATACACCCGTCTGAAGTGACAGCTCGTTCTTTCGGTGGGCAAACGGATATAACTCTTTTGGGATGTTTCGAGGCCATCCATCTAGACAATAGGCATATACTACGGACAGGATTGGGTCTTCCCCAGTAAGTCGTTGTACTTCATCAACAGACAGAGGAACAGAATCAAGGACACCCACTAGGTTTACCCACTCCGAGCAAACTGGAACGCTCTCCGGGGAATAAGGTAACGGAAGTCTACTGAGTGTATCTGCAGTTCCCAGTTTTTCTCCCGAACGATGCATCAATTCAAAAGAATAACTCCGAAGCATTAGAGACCAACGTTGTAGTCTCCCTGACGTATGATCAGGAAGAGGCTTAGAGGCTGTGAATAAACCTAGTAATGGTTTACAATCTGTAACTAGTTTGAAAGATCTGCCCCATAGGTAAATATGAAACTTTTTAATCGCGAAGATTAACGACAACGCCTCTTTCTCCATCTGGGAATAATTCCTCTCCGCGGCATTCAATGTCCTAGAAGCAAAACAAATAGGTAATTCCGTTCCATCTATCTCGTGACACATCACTGCTCCAATGCCATATTTGCTAGAATCTGAAACAACGACGATGGGTAATTTAGGATTATAATGGACAAGACAAGAGTCGATGAGGGTTGTTTTAGAAAACATCAAAAGCTTTCTTTTGTGCAGGCCCCCAATCCCAACGATTGGAATGCCTTAATAATAAATTCAAAGGTTCTAATAGAGTAGATGCATTTGGAATAAATTTTCTATAAAAATTTATCATTCCAAATATGACCTTAACTGGGTCAAATTAGTAGGTGAGGGTGCATTCTGGAGAGCTTTGAGTTTTTCTTGAGTAGGCTTCAAACCCTTTTCATCAATATGAAAACCCAAATAGACAATACTAGATGTACTAGTTGTTAGTGGGTTGAGAAGAGCTGCAATTGCTGATTGGGAGTCTGATCTAATTATAATATTTTTGGAGAATTTTTCTTGATTAAGGAGATCTTCTACAGATCTTGTAATTGCCACAACTTCTGCTTGAAATACTGATGCCTCTGTGTTCAACGATACCATTGAGTGGTGTATTGATATGTCACCCCTAGTAATTGCCCATCCAGACCCAGTAGTATTACTTTTATCATCTTTTGAACCATCTGTGTAGATAATTGTATCGGGATTGGGGATTTCAAGGTTGTCCACCAAATGAGTTGTCCCTTAATAAAGTCACTTTCATGGCTTGTGATGGCTTCCTCCAGATTTTTGTCGCTAGAGAACCTATGTCCACGACGTGTTGGAAGGATGCCAATACCATCCCAGGTGTTCCGCAAGAAATGTCTTGTTCTCCATCTTGATTGTGTTGCTTGCGCTTGGACATATATATCTAGAGGAGTTATACCCAGTACTGCTTCCTTCCCTGCAGTCGTTGTTGAGCAAAGTGTATGGGTCATTGACAGAAGTGATTTTCTTTGAACTGAATTTAGGATCTTAATCCCGTTTTTCTTTGCAGTAATAGAATGTCCCCAAGTAAGGCACCCATATGTGATGACTGGTCTGATCAATGCTTCATAAAGCCAAAAAACTTTAACCGGAGTTAAGCCCCATTTTTGGCCTATGATTGCCTTAGACATATTCCGTATACGAGCACACTTTGCTGCCTTTGTTTGAGATGTTCTGTCCAGGTTAGTCCTTGATCAAAGGTTAAGCCTAGATATTTCATTCGTGGTGAATATTCAATACTTTACCATCTATTTTAAGCATGGGAAGTATTTAGACCGGAGTTTGTATGCTTTAGAGAATACTGTGGCGTTTGATTTGATTGGATTAAAGGTAAGGCTATTTCTTCTTCCCCACTCAACAACTGTGTTGATTGCCACTTGCATTGCATTAGCAAGTGGGTGGGATTTTTTCCACTTACTAGTAATAAGATGTCGTCAGCATAATCACAACTTTGACTGCACCTTTTTTAAACTTCGCCAGTAGGGTGTCCATTATAGTGTTCCAGACTAAGGGGGATAACACTCCTCCCTGTGGGCTGCCACACGTTGGATTGATGATGACCTTTTCGCCTCTCAACTCGGCTTCAACTGTTCTAAGAAGATTTTTATACCATAATGATACTCTCTGGAATTCTCAGTCTTTTCATTGCATAGTCCGCAGAGAGAAATCTTACGTTATCAAAAGCACCTGTGCAGTCAAGACTGACCGCGAGAGTACATTCTTTTTGGAATATGGCTTTCTCTATTATGTCTGCGGCTTGTGATAGGGCGGTTTCTGTGATAGGCCTTTTGTGTAGGAAGTTAAAATGGCTTACGTTACCATGAAAAATATTTTTCTGGTTCTGGAAATTGCCTGAACAAAAACTAGTTTTGTGTCCGTGCCAGGAGGAAGTCTGTGCATTGAATAAGATAAATATACAGAATATCTATAAGACATTACAGAATGCCTTTTTATGCTGATTTAAAGACAAGAGGAGTGGAAAAAAACAAGTAAACCCCCTATTCATTACCTCATTCTTGATTGAGACATTTTTTTGGTTGAAGAATCGGAGTTTTACGAAGATTTGCGGTTGAAATACGTGTAAATTGATTAAACGACATAACCATAGGCCAGAAAAATTTCTAATTGAACATAAATAAAATCAAAGCTTTATCACATTTTTATATTTACAAATATATTAATAGCAAAAGTGGGTATTTTTGACTAGAATTCAATGTTTTGATACCTTTATTCATTCATTCAATTAAATACGTAGAACACTGTAAAAACGACACAGCCCCATGGCCAGTATATTTCTAATGAACATTAATATATCAAAGAAAAAATCCATTATGAAAAATAGTGGTCTTTTGAAATGTGTGATGCGTGTTGTTTTCTTTCAGATTTTTATAGCGACTTTATGAACTATTCAAACGTTATAATAATTTCAAACGAACTAAAAAAACAAGGATCTTCTTATAAAAAATATCAACTTTTAACAGTATATATTATTTTTTTGTTACCTACATGAGGCCGACACATATAACTTTTAGAGCATCTTAAGTTCAATTTTAAATCTTAAATTTTTAACATTAACAGCAGATTGCTGAATCATTTTTCAATCTTTCGATGATAAGTTGTGTCAATGATGCCATCATAAGAGTAACCAATTAAATAAAATGATAATATAAATATTTTTATATTGGGCATCAATTCAATTTTTGACACTGTAATTAATCAAAAGAAAAGGCATTGTGCGTGTCTTTTACGCTGTGTTAAATAGTTAGGTGTAAAAGTGATACCATAAGTTTATAAAGGAGCTACTTAAAGAGCTGTTGTTCAGCACATATATATTTTTGCTGCTCAAATATATCTTGGTAAACAGTTGAAACCAACATAAAGGATTTGGAGTAGTTTTAGGATACAAAAATATGGTTGCTATTTTCATGACGTACAATGTAAACTGAATTAACAGTAATTCAACATTTTAAAAATGTTATGGTCCTTCAAAACAAATGAAGATATGTCGGGCATAAAAAATGAAAAAAAATGTAGATTGGGGATTAGAGTCCTAATATAGAAAACGTCTTATCGACATTTCGATCATTCTCAGGATTTCATGGGTAGATGCACTCGTTATGTCTTTATAACAAATATATAGATATATCTATATATCTATATTTATATATATATATATATATAGATATATATATATATATGATAATATATTATTATATATAGATATAATATATAATACATTATATGTTGGGACTTATCCGTATAGACATGCTGATCCAAATATTCCTCTACTTTGTTGTTATTGTTACAAGAAAAGAATATACTCAGTGTCTCTAGAACTTCTTCCTCTTTGCGTCTTTACATTGGTGACCCCGTGTTTTTGAACATGCCCCGAAAAGAACTTCACCCCCACTTCTAAAAGAAGAATCCAAAAAATGGAGGAGTCAAACTTGACTATGGCCGTCGCAGAACTTCGTCTTCCAAGATTTGCGTCATCGGACGTCGAGAGTTGGTTCCGGCGGATCGAATTGGATTTCGCTTTGAGAGGCATACATAACTCTAGGGCGAAATATAGCCTTATGGCCTCAGCATTGCCGGGCGAGGTTTTCAAAATTATCCCTATGGATGAAGAACATCTTAATTACGAAGGGGCAAAAAGGGCCATAATTTTTAGATATGGTCTCTCTCCGTCTAAAAGGGTAAGAAAATTAGCTGACCTCATAGTTGATTCTTCTTCTCTATCCGCCATGGAGGTCAAAGACGAAGTGGAGCGTCTCCTCGATGAGGAGTACTTAGTGGATTTACGTCAGGGCTTAATAAAGAAGTCCTGATAAGGAATGCTCCAAAGGAGCAACAGCATATCTAAGAGCCCAATCAAATCTTCCTAAGGAAAACTTGGTCGAAATGTGCGCGGCTGCGAAGGAGGCTACGATTTCGATCATCGATACTCCTGCTACAGCTTCATAGTCGCGCCTTTGATAAGGAGGAGCGTGACGGATCTTCAACTGTCCCTCCAAACCTGCAAAGAAAAGAAGAAGAATATGTTACTACCATGAAAAGTTTGGATTGAAAGCAACTGTATGTTCAGGATCTGATTGTCATTTTCATTCTCTAATTCAAAAAACTAAGTTACCCTCGGTGCATGGAACCGAGGCAATAAATAAAACATCGATTTTTTGTTAATGAAGGACACCAATAATTTAATTACTTTTCTTGTAGATACTGGAGCCCAAGTATCGGTCATAGCCTCTAAGGACTGCAAGAACTACATAAAAGAGAAATGCAACCCATTTTGGGTATGGAGAAATCCTATAGAAGTCATGGGTACTAAGACTCTAAGGATCCAAATTAAGGACCTAGGACTTTCCAATGGAATTCCTCGTCGTATCCAGAGGCCGTCCTATTATGGGGGTGATTTTCTCCATTTCTATAAAATTAGCGTTGACCTTTTTAACAAGAAATTATACAAAATGATCCATGTGTCATTTCAGACATATCTACAACCCAATGGGTTAAATCTCAATGTCCAGAAATCTTCGACTGCAAACGATTCACTGAATCTCACCCGGCTCATGGCGTGGAGCATCACATCGCAACGAAGGGCCCTCCTTGCTTCGCGAAGTCCCGAAAACTAGATGGTGTGAAGCTGAATTTTGTTAAGAATGAAATTCATGGGCTCCTGGATAAGGGAATACTGCGTCCATCGTCCTCAATTTTTCGTCCGCCATCCACGTAGTTCCGAAAGCCAACGGAGGATGGAGAATGTGCGGCGATTATCGGCAATTAAATAATATGTCAGACTTGGATCGTTACCCTCTTCCTAATTTGCGAGATTTTGTGGCAAACCTAAAAGGTAATACAATATTTAGTAAAATGGATCTTCACAGAGCGTACAATCAAATTCCTTGAATAAAGATTCAATCAATAAAACAGCCATCATCAGACATTTGGATTGTATGAGTATTTGAGAATGCCATTTGGGCTAAAGAATGCCGCTCAAACATTTCAAAGGCTAATTGATTCAGTATTGAGAGAGTAAAGAATGTTTTTGTATACCTTGATGATATATTAATAGCTTCTAACGACGAAGGACGAACATCGTCAACACTCAATGAAG
>CP045900.1:2908894-2941272 GCA_013387185.1 Caligus rogercresseyi | reverse complement strand
CACGGTATGTTTGACATCAAGATGTAATCAATTTAATGGCGTACGTTTTATTCAATATCTCAATGGGGAATGTGCATATCATAGAATCACTCATCATTTCCCTTTGTTATTTAATTGGTTCAAATTTTAGAACTGTCAATGGCTATAATAAAGTTGAGATAATCTAAATGAAGAAAATTACAAATAATTTGTTAGTGTTGCTAATGACCGAATTTGATTTATTTTGGCATCAAATTTTGCACGGCTAAGTAATACAAAAATTGAAACAACATTTGATATTTGCCATTTGTGGGTAAAACCATTTTTATAATTTTTTATATTTAAATTAGAATTGATATTTTGCAATTAACCTTTTAAATCGGGGTCATGGGTGTTAATTGTCTTTAATAATATGAAAGAAAAACATTTGTTTTTTATGAAATACAATTTTAAATAAAGACCATTAAAAATATCAAGGAAAACATACTTTTTCTAAAAGGTGTCAATTAACTGTAAATTGTCCTAATATATGTATATATTTATACAATATATAATTACGTCGTATGGCCTATATAAATAAAATAATAATTATATTGTCCAGTTAAACCTGTCGTGACAACCTTATTCTTAATGAAGTTTATCAGCAGTAAAAACCCTGATCATTGAAAAATCCAGCCGTGTACATATACTTATCTTTTTCCTTAATATAATTAACATAGCAGACTAATAAGTATATCATTAACTGCAAATTGTCCTAATATATGTATATATATATATAATTGCTTCGCATGGCCGATATAAATACAATAATAATATATTGTCCAGATCAACCTACCTATTATTCTATCACTTATTCAGGTATGATCTAGGTGTATGAATATTGATAAATGCATAAATGTTGGCTAAAAAATTAACATTAGTGAACTGTTGTAATATAAACAATAAATTATCCTCAAGATATGTGTATTCACAATTACGCCAAAAAAATATGTATAATTTCGCTACAATTATAATATATGCTTTTTTGTATAGATACACATAACAAAGACTGAGGATTTGCCTATGGTATATGGGTTGAAATATTTAATGAAACGTAGTTTTGAGGCCTATTTAAATATACCCCTAAATTTCATTAAAGATATATTTATAAAACATATCTTTTATCATAATAAATAAAATTTTGAACTTCTTTTATATTATGAAAAATTCTTTAAATATTTAACTTTTAATTCCATGCTAGCAACATAAATTAAAATATTTGTTTGATTTACAATTGTAATACAAAAATAATACATCTTAATTAGTGTTAATGCCATAAAGGATTTATTCACGCGTTAGAACTTCATTTTGTTGCATTTTAAAAGCTATTAACTCCTTTTTGTTATCGTAGTCCTTATTTATAATGCTACCAATTATTCCAATGGCTATAAAAGTTCATAGAGGTGATTTGAGGCTATAAAATAATTTTACTAGCCCCTTTACATATATAAATGCCCAGCCTTTCTTTGCATTGTATCAGTTAGATTGAGAATAGCCTTAAGACAACATGAGCTATAATCCGTTTTCAAAGACTGCTCCACTTTTGGAGAAGGGTCTTTAAACCCAAGAAATTTAAGGGGCATCTCTCTCAAGAACTGTCGTGGGATTTGGATAAGGAGGAGCTAAAGCGGATTAATCGAGAGATGAACATGAGGCGTTTGATCGAGAGTGAGCGCGGGTCGTCAAAGAGTGGGCCGTGGAGGAGCCCAAGACGTCTTCCTGGAAGATTGACTTTCGAGTGAAGATCATTGTATTCACTTGCATTGCTTTTGTCATGTTTTTTGTGTTTTGTCTGGTGATGCTGTGTATAGTCTGTGACGTCACCTATGACTAATCTTCAGCTTAATAATGTAAATATGTACTTTAATCCAATAAGTTCCTTGTACGTTCATTTCTTAGATGTTTGATAAATACATATTAAATATTATCCTATAATGGCAAATGTTATTTTATGGAGCATTATTCCCACAATAATTGTATATTTAGGTTCTTGGTAGAGGAGAGAGCTCGAGTATGGGGTTACATTTTATTCTCTTTTAGTCTTCCATTCCCATACTATTTTGAGATGTTCGATTTTCTATTCAAAAATAATTTTCTGGTTTAATCTTATTATGAGGTCTCATAGGTGCTTCGACGGATCTTATTTGAGTTATGAAAAATGTAAATCTGTGAATGGATTTAAGGTGAAAAATGATTGTATTTGATCATAATAAACTATATAAAAATAAGAAAAAAATGATGTTAAAGTAATAAGAAAAATTCAATTTTTATACTTAATAATATGGGTTTTAAATGGCGGTATCAATTTCAATATGACAATAAGCCTTAAACGCTTTGCCTTTAACATATGCCTATTGTTTTTCAATATACATATTTGAGTCAATTATAGTTTGCTCATCGTTTCTATTGATAACAAAAAAAAATCGTGTTAGAGAGTGAAGATTCTTATGTTGTTTCTGAGAACGCGGTTCTTCTTAGTTCAGCCAGTACTTCCTCTCCTTCCAACTTTCATGAGGACTCTAGTGTCCATGCTTCCAGTCAATCAGGAGAAATTCCTGAATCCTTAAAAGAAAAAGAAACGTCAAATGCAAGTAAAAAAATGTCCTACAGCGGGGCAGTACATTCATCTACGAAAAAAGATTCATTTAAATTTGTGTCTGATGGAACAGTCAATGATTCCAAAGGGTGGAAAAATTTCTCTTTATTCGCTCAAAGAATCGATAAACGCGGTCCACTGAGCAAAAATCAGATGCATCCAGGCAATCTTGCACTGATTGCTACTGATATATTAAAATTAAATCCTAATGAAGTGCATAGCATCAATTGGGATCGACCACATCGCCCGCTCATTATCACACGTCAAAAATTTCAATGGAAAGAATTTCCAGTCAAATTACCCTACCAATCGAAGTTGATTTTAAGGATGATGAGAACAATTCCTTCAGGGTCATGATAGATTGCCGCAAACTCATGCTCGCTAGGGACGGAGATCACGTTTTTGATGTGACGTTAAAATACGGATATGGGAAAATATGTGAGCAGGCTTTGAGATCAATGCTAGTGCCTTTTTGTAAAGTCAATTCTTTTCAAATTGGGAAAGCGTCTATATCCGAAAAGAACTTCTTGAAAAACTTTTCTATATTCAATGATCCTAAATATGAACATTGGAATTCAAAGGGTTCAGACTTGGTAATCAATGTCACTGGAAACCCTAAGAACATTCCCTCATTAATTCCGCTAGGTGATGATATTGAAACCCTAAACTTTCTTGGACAAACAAAGCAGTGCGGCAACTGTTTTATGTTTGGACATTATCGCTCTTCATGTAAAGAGAAGACTAAGTCTATCGTTTTTTATAAGAACTGGATGGTTGCGCGAATTAAGAAAATAAAAGAAAACGAAGTGAAATTCTTTACAGAAAATGATGATGTGATAATTTTTAATAAACAAGTGGATCAAAACAAAACAAATCCAATATCTGAAACCCTTCAAAAGGAATCCATGGAAACGGCTACCGTTAATAATATCGTAAACAAGCAAGCAATAGCTACCTCTAAAGAGACGACTAATAATGTAGTTTCTAATGACGAAATATTAAACCCCAACTCTGATACTGAAATAATCTCTTCGACAAACAATCTAAAAGCTACGGAAAAGTCTAAGAAGCCATCTATGACTAACAAAGCAATCTTGGTAGGTAGAACAAGATCGCAATCAAATAGTAAAAGAAACAGACTCGATTCGCAAAACACAGTGGAAAAAATTGATATAAACCAAAACAAAAAGACTCGTAATGACCATGAACCAGTCTAGAATAACAGATTTCTTCCTCTTGAATACAACAAATGAACTTTGCACAAATATTGGCTTGTCGAAAATTATATCGCTTAACATAAGAGGAGGAAGAGACCGCCGCGTTCGACATGCTCTAATGAAACATTTGGTATCTTTAAAGCCTGAAATTTTATGTCTGCAAGACATAAAAACGATCACCTCCTCAACATGCTCTGAGTCATGCAACTTATGTCTTCCCAATATGTTCCACCAGTTTTTCTCCGGGTCTGGCAAGAGGGGAGTTCTGACGTTCATTACTAAAAAACTATCGAGGCCAGTATTTGTCAAAGAATATATCGATGAGGGTGATTGGCATCAAATAATCATTAACCCTTCTGGATGCACATTTTCTATATTTAATATCTACGGACCCAATATCCGATCTTCAAAGTTTTTCCAGTCAATTTTAAACGCCCAAAATGACGGCGATATGCCTCTTTTAATGATTGGCGATTTTAATGTAGATATTGACGAACCCACACATCTTTACCCCAATTCTGCGATTCTTTTGAAACTAATAAACAAACTACGGCTTGTGGACTTAACCAAAAAATTCAATCCGAAGGATAATATCTCATGGAGTAGTGGCAATAAATCTTCTAGAATAGATTTGGCACTAATTTCTAACATCTTAGTAAGAAATATTAAAGACGCTTGCTATAGAGCTGAACCATTTTCCGACCACAAAATGATTACTATTACGTTGCGCTATGTGCCAAGGAAAAACCAATTACATGTTCCAAGATGGATATTTGGTGATAATGACTTTATAAATAATCTTAAACAAAATTTCTCGAAAAATAACGGTATGATTACCCCAAAAAATGCATACTCACTTCTCGCTCAAATTGCTACTAAAACGGTCAAAAGGTTTATTAAATCTTTTAAGAAGAGATCTGCAAAACTTCAGAGTGAAATTGAGAGTCTTCTGAACAGCTCCTCTATTTTTATTAAACAATTTTCTTCTGATCTTTTCAATTCCTATAGAATCTTTGACATTGTGGAGTCAGAAATGCTAAAGAAAAAGCAATATGAATCAAATCATAGCCTGAGGATAAAGTATTTGCCCAGAACGAATACTGGTTCTGCTCCAATCATACGGAAGATTGTTGTTAATAATATAACTATTTCTAAATCTACTGATATTTTAGACTATTTCCATCTTCGTTTCTCAGATATTTTAGGTGGTCAACGAGTAGATTTTCCAAAACCGAAAAAATCATCAAAGACTAAAGTTTTTACAATACAAATAATAGAAAATTTTATAGAAAAACATTTTACAGATTCAAAATCGTCAGGCCCGGATGGCTTAGCTGGGCCTATCTTCTCTCTTGCTCCTAAGGAAGTTGCTCCTTACCTTTTAGCTATTGGCGAGATAATGGAAAAATCGGGTAGGATGCCGCGATCGTTATGCAAAGGTAGGATTGCACTTATACCAAAAAAAGGTGATGGGACAGATTTTAATCATTGGAGGCCTATCACTGTTTTAAACTATGCTTATAGAATTTTATCGGGAATTTTAGCTCAACAAATAGAACCTATTTTAAACAGAAAAATTTCAGAGGAACAAAAAGGATTCCTCAAGAAAAGAAAAATCACTGACATATCGCGAAACATTCTTGCAGCTACTGAATCCCTCAACAGAAGTCAAAAATTTGGTGCAGTGATTGCTATTGATTTTAGAAAAGCGTTCGATTCCGTCAACCATGGCCATATTTTAAATTCGATAAAAAAACTTCTACCTAGACATTTTTTTAATCCCATAAGAGCTTTATTAAACAATGGCTCTTCTATCATTTCTTTAGATGGCAAAAACAGTGAGCCAATTTTATTTAAAAAAAGTTGCAGACAAGGCTGTCCTATGGCTCCACTTCTCTTCATATGTGCTATAGATGAACTTACACGAGCGCTAAAAAGGAAATATGGGGGGTTTGGAGTTTCCTTCAATGGAAAAAAGCATCTAATAGATCTCTATGCGGATGACATTACTTTGTTTATTGAAGCTTCATCTGCAAGGCAACTTATTGCTCGTATAAACGTTCTTGTGTCCTTCTTCAACAAATTCTCGAACATATCAGGACTTACCATAAACAAAAATAAAACAACCATACTACCTTTGGGATCCTGGTTTCCCGAAAAGTGTATGGAAATTAATGGATTTAAAGTTGAAGAGGCTATTAATGTTCTGGGGATACAATGGACAAGAACAGGTGCGTCGCGAAATAATTGGACAAAGTTGAATATAACTATTTATAAACAGATACGTCAGTGGAGAAATCTTGCTCTACAAACCCGTATTGATCTATATAATTGTCGTATAATTCCTCTTGTTTTATATAAAGCAACCTCTTTGCCGTCTTTAGCTGAGTCTGCAATAGCTGAGGAAGATGCATGGCTTCACTCCCTCTTCCACAAAAGCTATATTCCTTCTCTGAAGCGTCCAAAAGACAGGATTGGCGGCGGATTGTGCCAGTTGGGATTTATAATTCCAAAATATTATAAAAAGATTGTAGGGGAGTTAGGAGTTTTTCCTGACAAAGAGTGGCGACTTTTATATACTTCTTCAGAGTACTATTCTTGGCTACACTTAGGTACCCCCTTAACTAATGAAGTTTTGGAAAAAATTTCACCATTTCTTGCGTCGATGCAAAAAATTATATGGCATGCTACCCCGGAATATTTATCAGACTCTTCGATTGATATTATTCACAAAAACAGGGGTGTCCGACCTTTTATTAATAGATTTGGTGATCCCTCATCCTTAGAAAAAACAGCTCTTGTGAATGGAATTATTACAATCCACGACGTGGGGGCAGCTTCCATTTTCGCAGAAGGTAGATTTAGGTTTCCTCTTCAGAGGTCTCTCAAAACCATGTGCCCTACAATGCCGTGGTTTTTAAAATTGAATCTTGACAGGCAGAAGTTTTATGAAGAAAAAGAAATAATAAGTAAGTTTTTAAGCATTTTTAGTCTTCCTTCCTCATGGAAAAAAAGAATTTCGTGTTCGACCTGGAGTATTGCTGATGGGTCCAAATTTACAGCTCAATTTCAAATCTCGACTCGGCTCATTAAATTTTTTTATCCTTGCAATAATTGTGGCATTCTATACAATAATATAATACACGCTTTTGTAGATTGTCATTTTTTAAGGACTGTGAGGTATTTTATTCAATTAAATGTCTTTCCGCAAGAAGATATCGACTCCAATATCATTAAGGCATCGATCTTGTTTGGACCCTTCAGGCGAAAACAGAAGCTGGCATCTCATCATAAGGCAATTGAATATTCGCTGTTAAGCATAAAATCTTTAATAGCAAAGAAATTGACAAATCATTCGTATATAAAAATTGAAGACCTCAGAGCTATAATGATTGGGACAGCTGCTCGGTATTGCGCTATGGCAATTAAAATTCCAAGCGTCTCTGCATCTTCGTGGACATGTGCTGGTGACCTAATAAGGTTCATTCCCTCCAATTCCCTCCAATACCTCAATATCATCAAATCTACCATACGTAGACACCGCCGTTACAGATTGAATAGAGATTAAGTTTGTTTTGTTTTTTAGGTGCATATTATATATTTAGGTTTTTTTTTCTTTAGACAGTAATTTTGAATTACAATGTTCATTTATGTTTTTGTTTTAACGTAACTGTCTTTAGATTTTTATATTTATATATTTGTTTTCTATGTTATTGTGTATTTCACTATATTTTTTTAGAATAATAAATATATATTTTAACCCCAAAAAAAAAAAAAAATTATTATAAAATTATAGCTTTAATATAACATTATTCAATTTGTCATTTGTTTATCTCAATATTTCTAATTATTTGTACTTCATAATTGTGCCCCAATCCTTCAAAAACAATTTTATTTAGAAAATATTGAAAATGAAAAAAAGATAAAAACTAATTTTATGTTTTGATATGCTTTTCTATAATTCAATGTTGATTGCACTTCATAACAGTGCCCCAATCTTTCAGAAACGATTTCTTGCGGGAAAAAACACAACTGTCTTAAAATTTTTTATTTATTTTATTGTTATCTGTTTTTGTATCTTATTTACTCGTTTTTTAGATAACATAATAATGAATTTTATAACCGAAAAAATAATATTGGTAACTTTATTATTCTTAAAAAAATACAAAATTCTGTTTTCAAACCATCAGTTCAAAAGTTTTATAAGATAACACACCGTATATTCTAACAGGAGAGTGACAGCAGGTGAATTGGAGCGGTCAAAGGTCCAGTTCCTGGACATTTTTTCATCCTTCTCACGACCGACCTGCCTGAGAGCAGTTCACCCGGAAGCTCAACTCGAAATTCTGCTATACACCGACGATACTTCTAGTCGTCTAGGGTCCATCCTGGGAACAGGTAGACTTTGCTAAGGACGCAGCATCAAAGGCCTTGGAGGCGTATTCAAATGGAAACGGACTTTACCTTAGCGTTGGGAAATCCATGACTTACGTCTGGGTGCTCCAGACACTACCACGGCAGCTTCACTCCAAGCATACACCTTCTCGTAAAGTAAATTCGCATCGCAGCAATATCACTAGTCGCTACTTTGAATAATATTTAAACTGGTTTTGCAGCAACCAATGCATATCCTCTGTAAGAAGATTTTTTTCATTGTTCCAAAGGCTATCCTGTTTGGTAGACCTTTAATCGAAAGCAGCCTTTTACTACAAACGCTCATCTATGAATGAAAATAATCCAGATATAAATTCATAATATGGAGTTTATTTTTTGTACAACGAAGAAACTTATTCATTTCAGGGTATACCTAACATATATCAAAACCATGTACTGCTAATAAGATTTATATTAAAAAAAATATAAATGATTTTTACAAAGATTAAATTTTCTCTTGATATAGATCTTTATTAAAAAACATATTTCGTGTTCGTAAACTTAAATTTAAACTATGAAAAAAATAATGTACGATGGATGATCCATTATTTATCATAATTTATTTTATCATTTTTAAGCTGTAAAAAACTTTTTCTTGTTATAGATTTAAAAAAATAATATATTAAAACTGTGAAGGAAATAATTTATAATGTCTATATATTTTTTTGATAATTAAAACAAATTGAGAAGAAAGTTATACGTTGTTTGTATTTGTAAAAAAAATATATCCATATGTGAGCAAATTATTATAATATTATCCTCTTAAACAATATATATAATTGCACATCATATCCACTGTCAAAAAGTGTTTAACGGATTAAGCCCAGCATTGCTCTCTCATAGACACTCAGGTACTTGAGTTATTTAGGAGAATAAAATATTTGTGATTTACTACGCATAATTTAAGGACATATGAGTTGGCAATTAATCAGGTGTAAAGCATCTTCAACACAAATATTTTTTGGATAGTTTATCGAGCACTAAATTTACAGAATGGAATCATTCCCTCCTGATAGACCACCTGACCGGACAGGCCTTTGAATCTTACCTGAATAGGGGCATGCCAAAAGAAAAAGAGACGTGAGGAAGAATGCGTGGAAAAAAAGTGAAGTAAAGAGAGTGTAGAGAGTACGCAAAATTACCAGCCAGTTGAAAAATTAAATAAAGGAGAACACTTAAATAAAAGGAAGACATTACAAAATTTATGATGTAAGAGAGATGCTGCGTACATCATAATCCAATCAAAAAAGCTCTGAATTCGTTTCCAAAATTTAAAGCCATAAAAGGTCCAATCAAGATTGACAAAGGAATTAAATTAATTGTAAGGGGGCTTTAAAATGCAAGAGCACTTCAAACCCCTGTTGAAGTTATCAATGCGTCTGAGATTCATATGGGGATATCATTGAAGAATTAGACAGCGTCCCCCATTCAGTCACAGCGGGAGAAGATATGGATCCCTCTTTTGCTAAAGTTTCAAATCAATAATGTCAGGAAGAATGAAATTCATCATTAAGCCAAAGAAAAAGTGCCCATATGTATTTCGGCGAGAAGACATAAGTGAGTAATGTATATTTTCAATCGACACAATGCTACAAATGTCTGAGGTTTTGACATACCAAAAACAAGTGTCCATCGGGCCAAAAAGTTAGCTACTCTGAATTTGAAAAATAACTTTTGGCTTGGACTTGGCCTTTCAGTTAGAATCTCTGGCGAGGATGAAAGAAATCTACGGCAGAGACTGCAAGACTGAAGAAGAGAAGAAGAAGCTGGAATATGGAAGTAACTGAAGCAGTGGGACAGCTTGAGTAGTAGAAGAGTTTCTCCTTCAGATTTCTGCCTTAAAACCGATGCTGTCTCACAAGCCATGGACAAAAAAAGAATCCAAAATGTTGACGGAGCCTCAAAGGAAGGATTGTCCATTCCAAATCAACATAAGACCTCTCTTTGAGAGATGATTTCGACTAAAGTAATGCACGAGGTTCTTCAATTTTATTGAAAAGGAATAGCATTTCCAAAAAAGATTTTTAATTATTTGGAATTAGAGAGCAGAAAAAAAGAACAAAAGTGGCAAAATCTAGCAAGCAAGAATCATCCAAAATAAACTAAATTAAAGCTGCTTAAAAACAAATTTTTATATTCTATCAACTGTTTTTTAAAAGCTGTACATCACTAATTATGTCAGTTTCTTCCAACCTTATTTCAATTCATACCTACTATGAAAACTTCAAAAGCAAATATTTAAAAATCATTCTCCTTAGACAAAATAAGTTGCACCCAGATATGGGATTATGCATTACGTGCAAGGTTGAGCTCTATCGAGCAATACATTGCAACGAAAAAGTTTTGCTACAGAGCCACTCTAAAAAAACCGGAATTGGTTTAATGTCATTAAAAGGTATCCAGTTGTAGTAGTATGGCTCGCAAGTAGGTGACACGATCCACCTCTAGTGGCTACGTCATCAGCTGAGCCACAGTGTTATTATTATTAATATATCATGTTGTAAATAGATAGTTGCAAGTCATGAAATAAAGGACTCTTCTTATAATATTAATAAGTGAATGATAAGTGTTTGTTAACGTCGTTCAACCATTTACAACCATAACATGGCGCAGTCTCAGGAGTCTACGGTAGTACTACTCAACTAGAGTCGGTCTAGTTTACTACGTAAGGAAGCTCTACTCTCCCAGGACGACGACGACATCGCTTCACAGCAATATACAACACCTCCATCATCAATCATCGGCATGGACCTTTCATCAGCTAACCGGAGCGCGGCTGCTCTCAGGAGTTCATCGGAGAAGAAGGTCCAAAAATTGAGCACTGTGTGTCTTAATCTCTCGGAGTGTGATATAGACACCATCATCAACGCAGAAGTAGAGGTGTGTCACTCGGAGCAGGTTTTGGAGAAGCTAAAGGCCTCAGTGGACATAATTCATTCCATCAAGGAACTCGGTGCGGATGAGTGTCTGGAAGAGAAGTATTTTGTCCAATACGAACTTTTATTTGAACAATATCAGGATTTACGAGGCATGGTGGCAGCTACAAGGGCCAAATATGATCATAAATACAGACTTAAAATAGAAGAGGACCGTCAGAGGGCTCTTCTTTCTGCTCAGATCGCGGCCACTCCTCACCCCACCAACCCCGTCAGAAATTCACTCCCAAAATTCATCTCTACTCTTAAGCCCAGTGAGCTGGAAAACGACGCAGACATCACTACCTTCAAAAACTGGAAGATACAGTTCGAAGACTACTTCCATGGTAACAGAATGGATCTGTTGACGCAACGTGAGCAACGGGCTCATCTGCGGTCGTGTCTCTCCAGCAGGGTACTGGACACGATACGACATCTTTTGGAGATAGGGGATGACGCTACCGTGAATGAAGTGCTCACGTCCCTACACTACCATTATGAACATTCACTTAACGTGATGACGCGCCGTCTCCGTTTCCAACAATGTGTCAGGAGGTCAGACGAAAAATTCACTGATTATTTGATCCGACTTCGTTTGCTTGGCGATAGTGCTGAATTAGATAGGATGCCATATGAAGAAGTATTGGCATCACATATCATAGTGAATATAAATGACTCTTTACTTCAGAAAGAATTACTCAAGATGGACGGACACGGTTTCCAGGAAGTCAAGGCCAAATGCATGGCGTGGGAGGCTTCCGAGCGGAACCATCAAGTCATGTACAAAACATCTACAGGATCTGGGATGATGGTCAACAAAATGTCATCATACAAGAGCTCCAAGAGGGGTGGAAGTCGCGATCGTTCAAATTCCAAGGCCAGGACTATCGTAGCGAAGACCGAGGACGGGGAGATGAAACAAGTTTGTCCTTTCTGCGGTGGGAAGTATCACCCACGTAGAGAGTGTCCAGCCTCATACGGTGTTTGTAACGATTGTGGCAAAAAGGGCCACTTTGCCAAGGCTTGTCGCAAGAAGAGCAACGCCCGGAAAGATGAGACCAGACTTACAAAGACCAGTTGCGTCAAGGTCTGTGTGACAAAGAAGCATTGTGGACGTTCAACCCCACTGGCTAAGGTTCAAATCTCATTGGAAGGTAATAACTGGACAGAAGTGACTACTCTTCCTGACACAGGTACAGCCGAATGCCTAGCCAACGACGGGCTCATGGACAATCTTGGCTACGAGGTGGATCCAACGAAGAAAAGGAGGATCATTGCAGCCAATGGGACGGAACTAGAATGTGTGGGTGCTGTCGAGGTTTTCTTCAGGTTTCAAGGATATGAAACCCAGACAACGGTCTACGTCTCACCTGACGTAACTGACTTCCTACTCGCATGGCATACCATGCAGGACCTGAGGATGATTTCCCCAGAATTTCCGTTTGAAGCGGGATCGCAAGTATATCAAGTGAAGTATAACTATACAACAAGGGCACGAACCCAAGGCTCAAAGGCTGTTCAGCACGTCAAATTGATTATAGACCCATCACCAAACGAGGTGGAGAAGGCCGTGAAGGCAATCAAAGAAAATTTCAAATCAGTCTTCAATTCATCATCATCCCTTAAGGCAATGCAGGGTGAGCCCATGCACATTCACCTCCAGGATATCCCCGCGGAGAAGAAGCCGAAACCATGCTGTGTCGCTCGGAGCATCCCCTACGCCTATCGAGAGGCAGCCAAGAAGGAGATAGACGACATGGTTGAGAAAAAAATAATTAAACCCGTGAGTGAGCCCACCGATTTTGTATCTCCCTTTCTAGTGGTTCCGAAGTCCAACGGAAGTATTCGTCTTGTCGTTGACTACAAGGGACTCAACAAATTCGTCAAACGCCCCATTCATCCATTTCCATCAGTCACTGATGTGAAACAAATGATACCCTCAAGTGCCAAATGGTTTGCAGTCATTGATGCAACCAAGGGGTACTGGCAGGTTCCTCTGGATGAAGAGAGTCAACTCCTTACAACGTTCCTAACACCATGGGGTCGTTTTTGCTATACTAGGGCACCAATGGGACTATCAAGCTCTGGTGATGAATATTGTGCACGAGGAGATCAAGCTCTCTCTCACGTAATCAACAAAATCAAGGTGGTGGATGACATTTTAATCTATGCAGATACATGGGAAGAGCTTATGCAAACGCTTCAAGAGGTACTTCATACATGTAAGAAGAATTTAATAACTCTTTCTCCCGCAAAATTGCAAATCAGCAAGTCTGTCCACTTTGTTGGCATGGTCATTAGCAAGGATGGTGTCAAGGCGGATCCAACGAAGGTCGAGGCCATTTCCAAATTCCCCGCACCGACCAACATCACGGATCTTCGTTCCTTTTTCGGTCTGGTGAATCAACTTGGGAACTTTGTACCAGATTTAGCTCATAAATCTACACCTCTCAGACCACTTCTCTCATCCAAAAACTCTTGGAACTGGACACCGCTTCAACAGGAGGCTTTTGAGGAGGTCAAGAAAATACTAGTATCACCGCCAGTCCTCGCTCATTTTGATCCATCACTACCCACTCGTATTCTAACTGACGCTTCTCGACTCAACGGATTAGGATACGCACTCATGCAGAACCATAGTTCAGAAGAAGAACACTGGAAGTTAATCCAATGTGGATCCCGATACTTAACGGATACTGAAACAAGGTATTCGGTTGGTGAGCTCGAGGCTTTAGCTATTCAGTGGGGAATAAATTGTTGTCGGACGTACCTACTCGGACTACCCCACTTCTTCGTAGTCACGGATCATCTGCCTCTTCGCACAATCGCCAACAACACAAACTTAGCTTCAATTGACAACGCTCGGATGCAACGCATACTTGAAAAAGTAAATAGCTACAACTTCACAGTGGTATGGACCAAAGGAAAAACACATCTTATAGCAGACGCTCTCAGTCGTTCACCAGTGTCGGACCCAACAAATTCGGAAGACAATTCAGACATCGTGTGCCAAATGATAATCTCCAAGGACTCAATTTCAGAAGACCCCGCTCTAGGAGTAATCAGAGAAGCAGCCAAACAAGACGAGGCCTATCAAGCACTCTATCAGGCCTTACCAAAGATGTCAGCACTGGATGTGAAAAAGTTACCGGAGGAAAATGTAGTTAAACCTTATTTAAAGCATTGGAACCTACTGTCAATCACCTCCGATGGTCTCATCGTATACGACGGTCACAGATTAATTATTCCTCAGACTGCTAGGCCTGCAATCCTTAAGAAGCTTCATGCATCACATCTTGGCGTCGGAAAAACAAGAGCCAGGGCCAGAGAACTCTTCTTCTGGCACGGCATGGGGAATGAGATTGCCCAAATGGTCGAATCGTGTGAAGAATGTCAACGTTACCGCCCACAGCAACAGCAAGAACCTCTACAATCGGACCCGCCTGCGTCACGCCCGTTCGAATCCGTTTCTGCGGACCTTTTCGAATATAGAGGAAGACACTTTTTGGTAATAGTGGATCGCTACAGTGGCTGGCCAATTGTCCACCACCATGACAAGGTACCGAAAGCTGCGCAGGTCATCAAGGTATTTAAGACCATAATCAGGGATCACGGCATTCCTAATAAAATCCGGTCGGATGGAGGACGACAATTTGCGTCCCGGGAGTTCCAGGACTTCTGTCAGGACTATGACATCGTCTCAGTCGTCTCATCCGCCCACTATCCCCAATCCAATGGCCATGCGGAAGCAGCCGTGAAGGCAATGAAACTTCTGGTAAAGAAGAATTGGAGAAACGGACACCTAGACTCGGACGCGTTTGATCGGTCTCTCATAGAATGGAGGAACACACCGCGTCTTGACAACGGACTCTCACCTGCTCAATGGTTGTATGGTCGTCTTCTACGGACAGGTCTACCTGCTCACGCGGAGGTCTACAAACGTCTTTCCAACGAAGAGTTGAAACGAGCGGAGGAGGAGAGAAGAAAGTCAAGGGCAAAAACGACGGATCAATACAATACACATTCGAAGGTACTACCACCGTTGTATGTTGGTCAAGAAGTCCGTCTCAGAAATCCGATTTCGGGTGAGTGGACTCGTCAGGGTATCGTCGCCAAGACCAGGATCAATGGACGATCCTATGAGGTCACCTCCGAAGGATCTACTCTTGTCCGGAACAGACGCCATTTGCGAGTGAATGGATTGGCGACATAATCCCAAGTATGCTCAATCCATTGGGGGGCATGTAGTAGTATGGCTCGCAAGTAGGTGACACGATCCACCTCTAGTGGCTACGTCATCAGCTGAGCCACAGTGTTATTATTATTAATATATCATGTTGTAAATAGATAGTTGCAAGTCATGAAATAAAGGACTCTTCTTATAATATTAATAAGTGAATGATAAGTGTTTGTTAACGTCGTTCAACCATTTACAACCATAACACATGTATTTGTCTGTGAGAAACCAAAGCTAAGGGCGGCTATCTTTACCTCACCAGATATACTCATCACGCAAATCCCCAAGTTTTACACCAACATCTGGTTGTTTGTTTATTTAAAACAGCTAATGGCCTCGGATATGAGGAGAAGAAAAAAAGACCCTAGAGGAATTTATTCTGAAAGCCTTTTTTGGTTTTATGTAAATACAGTTTATTTTGCAATAAAGATTAGCTTCTAGACAGTTATATACCGGATGATACCAGATTGAGTTCAGTGTGGTGGGTTGATCTAGGAGCTAAAACAAACTTAAGTAGGACAATTCATAGTGAATACATTTTTTTGGTCTATTTGGACTTATATTTCTAAGAAAATAACATGATAAACCCTATTTAAAATTATTGTTTGCAAAAATGAATGGGTTAGTTTGCTCTAATTAGTTATACATATTTAATCAAGTGATTTTTTTTACAAAAACGTATATTTTTCAAAATGTTTGACTATTAAGTCAATCAGCTATTTAATATATTAAATATTTATGTATGGAAAAAACTAATAACTAAGAATTATGCAAAACAGGGTACGCTAGCTTTTGCGTTAAACCCCATATATATATATATATATATATATATATATATATATACGAGTATATATATATATATATATATATATATATTCAAACATATAACATGTAGAAACTGAGGAGAACCAATATACACTCAGTTTGAAGTCCAGATGTTATATTGTAAATACATTTGTAACTACTCACATTCGCAATTTTTGATAGGGTCCATACATACTCTTGGCAGGAATTCCCGATTCCTCTTGTCTGTGTCTATTAAAACCTTAGTGGTCATTCTCAGTGAGGAACGTAAGCTATGACATCGGAATCAGTTGATCCTAAGGCTTATATGTATATACAGGGTGCCGCAACATGGCTTCCTTTTTCAGAAGGCAATAAAGCAAGATGTATAAATCAGAAAGGTTTAATTTTGTTTCAAGATTTTAGTACATATTGTAGTATCTCCCAAATCCGATAAGGAGCATCTGGAATATCGAGTGGGCATTCAACTATTAACTCTTGTGACTTATTATTATTGTTCTTAATGTTTTGTGTATATATGATGGAGTAGTGTTATATGTCTGTTTGGTAAGATGATCCTATTGGGGTCATGGTTAGAGAGGTCGTTATATGATGCATGCATATGGCATGCAGATGGCTTCCTCTAACCGTTATATATATAAATTGGTGTTTTCTATATACATCTCCGGGCAGGGGGTATGGACTCCCATTCCCGACGTTGAAGACTGAAGACCTGGATCCTGGACTACATTGGATTAGTATTTATATAATTGTGTATAGTCAAGTGCATTGAGAATCAATATAATATACAGCAATCAACACATTTGTTATTGACTAATTATTTACGGTAAGAGTTCCACTCTTTTAATACATTTGGGGTTCACTCATAAACATCATTTCCTAAGAGGAAATCTCTATGGTATTCGTTCCTAGTATTTATCCTATGAATAAATAAATATGTTGTAGTGCTCTTGTGTCACGACGGACACTACAATATTTAAAGTTTATTTTCACATAGTTTTGAACATCATATCAGATAGGTGACGTCCCCCATTGTCCTACACATATATACACACTATATATATTGCGATTTGGAGTGGCCAGCCCGTTTCCCCGATTTGTCCCCTTGCGATTTTTATTGTGGGGATATTTGAAATCCCGTGCTTATGTCAACCGCCCGAGAAGCCTACCAGACTGAAGGCCAACATCAGAAAATAAATTGCCAATATACCCGCTGGCACGCTGGTGAGGGTCATGGCAAACACCCGAAATCGGTATATACAGTGTATGGACAATGGGAGACGTCACCTATCTGATATGATTTTCAAAACTATGTGAAGCAAAATTTAAAATATGTACTTAAATCATGAAACAAAATTAAAACCTTTCTTCTGAAAAAGGAAATTATGTTGCCACACCCTGTACATATATATATATATATATATATATATATATATATATATATATATATATATATATATATTATATATATATATATATATATATATATATATATATATATATATATATATATATATATATATAGTATATAAATATTATATTAATTTCCCCCTTTATTTATATTTATTATATAACATTATATAAAAATATTTCATATAAGTAAAATAAGCATTAAAGTTTATTGTAAAAATCTAAACAAAAGTTATAAAAAATAAAATAGCAAAGTGGTAATTATCTAAATTGTTGCAATATTTTTTTCATGGTCTGAAATGATTCTTTTGATTTTGAAGGATAAAATTTGATGCCGTTCCCCGCATGGACCCATGAATCCTCAATGTCGGAGGGGATCTTGAGGGTGAAGGCGGTATATCTGGAAGCAGAGGATCGAATATATTTTTTACCAAACAACTCGCTATGTAGGCTTTTGAGTTTGACAGAGCAAATTCTTTCACCTGAATTCTAGGGACTTGAGTTCCCTTTTTAGAGGCTGAGTAGGTTCATTGATGCCATATATTTGTTGTCCTGGCCTTTAATCTCCTCACGTTGGTGATTGTCAGAATTTTTTATGATTATTTTTATTTTATAATAAAATCATATAACGCGATATAGTAAAAAAGATAAAATGGTTAGTAGATTGTCAAGTATTTACTACTAATCGGACTACATTTGTAAAACTACAACTACAACACATCTCTAATTGAAAGCAGATTTAAATAATTAAAAAAACAAAAAAACATTCGTTTTATTCTCTCACGTTAAAATTATTACAATAAAAATATCATCTAAAATATGTATCAAATAGTATAATTATGTTTACAATGTCATATAAATGTCTTAGGGATCTAACAAAGTGAAGTGACATATCATAGGATCGGTAACGACTCCGTGACCACCCTTGATTGGAAATACTTCACAACTGTGAGACAGTGAGCCAGCGTTTCGCTGATTTCTTCGTGCCTGGATCCCCCCCCCCCCCCCCCGTAAAAGAGCGTTGCCTTGACGTCATCATTCTTTACAAGGTGAGTGATGTCTCCTCCCTTTAAAGAACCGCCTGATAGAGGCGATAAGCCGGTCATTACAGGACGAGAAGGTATGAATGAAATACCCTTGTCTGAAACTCCCACACGTCAAGAAAGGAAAACTTGTCCTTTCGTTGATGAAAGAAAAAGAGAAGAATAAAATAAAATCCTTAACTCCATGCAGCCCAAAAGGGGCAAAGGAATTAAGTTTTAAAAGAATATTGTCCCCTGAAACAAAGGAGTCCTGTAGTTCTACTGAGAACAAACGCAAGAAGGAGTCTGGGCCTAATAATGACCCGGAATCAAAGCCAATGAAGGAAAATAAGAAACCACAAAAACCCTTATATTGTGAGGTTGTGAAGCAGCCTGAAATGGGCAAAACTAAACAAGCAAAATCTGAATGGAAGTCTCTTCAGCTATATATAACTCGCAGAGACAATAATTAAAGAATTAAAAAAAGTCAAATCAGCCCTGATGCTTTAGCAACTATAGCAATAGATGCTTTCAAATTAGACCTAAATGAAGTTGAAACATTCTGCTGGGATACCCCCATCGGCCCAAAATAATATTCAAGAGAAAAAAGCTTCCCTCAGAATTCAGTCAAGAAATAAATTTCCCTCAGGACATTGATCTGATGGATCAAAGTGGGAATTTGTATGGAGCCACAGTTGACTGTAGACAATTTACTCTGTCAAGAAGGTACTTACTCTTTGACATAAAAAATATTGAAGGCTCGCCCTGACATAGAAAAAATTGACATTGAAAATACATTAAAGCCACTAGTGAAAGAAGTGATCCATATTACTGAAGCACCGAAATCTGCAGAAGAAAATTTTTTATGGAAAAAGTCAGCTATCGGTAAAAAGTTTCCTCATTTAATGGAAGCCATGGTAACAGACTACAATGTCAAATTAAACGGAAATCCAAAAAATATTCCCAACTTCTTACCTGTTAATGGAAGAATATTTCAAGTGGAGCAGCCTCGACGCCAAAAACAATGTTCTTATTGCTTTAGATTTGGCCATGGAAAAACAAGGTGTGAATATCCAAGGAAAGGCCCAAATGCTTACACACGATGGATGAGCAAACAGTTGGAAACATTAAGTTGGAAAGATTAGCTTTCTGTCTGAAATTTCAAAGGACGGAATAAATGAGAGCCCGGAAATCATAATAGCGGATGATAATAGAAGTGAACAAGATGAGCTGAATGAAGCAAACCAAGAATGTGAAGAAATGGAAGACCCTCCAAAATCAAACCAAGAGCCTGAACAAAAAGAATCCCTCCAGAAATCAAGCCACTATGACGAAAGCAGATTTTAAAGCATGGATAAAAAATAAAATTTGTTTTTATTTCTCATTTTTCCAAATTATTTTTTTATATTAAATAAATAAAATATCTTGCTAAAAAAGATCTTGATAAAGTCGACTTCAATATTACATAAAAATAGATAAAAATTTTTTTTTTTTTTTTTTTAATGACCTTTTTCTATTTAGCGAAGTTACATACAATTTCAAAAAAAAATATATAAATAAACATTATAGTTTAAAATTAAATCGCAAAATATAAAAGTCAATTTCAATATACAAACATTCTATTAGTTAAAAAGGATTTTTTTCGTAAAAATTATAGCGGTAAAAATGAAACAAAAATTGCACAGTGACAAATAAAACATCACATATAAATTAATCAATCAAATGTCTTTTAACAAAACCTCTATATATTCGTAAAAGTTTTTTAAGGTCGTTCGCTGTTTTCTCCGAGAATGAGGGGAAGTAGCGTACTAAGTCTCCCGCGAACCTCCACTGGGAATCAGCACGTCCTGGAATCTTGATCTCCAGCGCAGAGTAACGAGCAGCAGCGGAAATTTGAATGGATCTTAATTCCTCCGTTTCGATTGTTTTCCCCGACGCAAGGTGCTCCGCTACGTAGCTTCTAGAGCTTGATAGAGCAAACTCTATTGCTCTTGTTTTCTCCGACGCAGATCGCAGGTTAGATGTGAGCCCGAAAAGAAGAATGGGGGAAATATTTTTGTCGTCGATTTGATGAATGTTGAGGCTGATAAAGTCCCTCACGATTTTAAGAACAGGACATTGGGAAAAGGCATGAATAATCGAGTTATAAATTTTGCCACAGTCTTTACATGGAGCGTTGAAATAAATACAACCCGTGGATATTTGAAATTGGGCCGAGAAGCGTTTTTCATGGCTAAATTTGGAAATAGAGCTCAAAATTCTACTCCTCCACGATATCTTCAAATCCAAGTCTTTTATGTATTTGTCGACAATTTTTTCCGCCTCTGCTTTCGTATCAGGGGAGAAACACATTCTTAGATGCCACGGAACGGGGACCATGTGCTCTTTTGCCGCCCTTAGAAGTTTAAATACAAATTTTCCGGACTTGAAAATAGAGTCATCTGTGATATCATGAATAGTGAGGATATTGGAGGATAAGGCTATTCTTTCCAAATTTTTCGGGTCGTCCAGATTCTTAAAAAAGAACTTCTTTTCTCGATTTTGACGAATAATATCAATAGTTGAGGAGTTATAAAAACTTGGTATTCCTCTCCATATTATTCTCTGTATCACAGCCAATGAGGTGGAAAAATCTTCTAGGAGTTCATTTGTTGCGTCCGTCCCTAACATAATCCAATTATAGGCTGGGCTAGAAGCGATATGTTTCCTCCATTCCAAATTTGGGTTTTTAGAGAGGTCAATTAAAACTTTCCTGTAAATTTTGGGAATTATCTTAGATAACAGGGATAGTCCTCCCCCCAAATCTGATTTCGGACGTTTAAGAGCCGGTAAATAGATTCGATGAAATAGCTTATTCAGCCATATGCTTTCCTCCTGTAGTGCCTTCTCCGCGATCCAAGGAACGGCTGTAGATCTATACAAAACAGCAGGAACCACCCGGTAATTGTACAGGTCAATCCTTTTTTGCAGATTGAATTTCCTCCAAAGAGGAATTTTTCCGTCCACAAAGTTTTTAAGAGTGGACCAGTTATTACTTGTAGGACCATAACGTCCCCAGGTAATTCCTAAAATGTCCACGGTTTCTTTTATTATTAAACTAGGGAGCTTACAATCCTTGTGTGGAAACCACTTGCCAATCGGCAAAGCAACAGTTTTTTTGACGTTTATTTGTAAACCGGATCTTTGGCCAAATTTTCTGAAGAAATTCAATACAACTTGAATGCGCTTTAACAGTTGTTTTTCTGAATTACCTTCTAAGAAAAGTGTTATGTCATCCGCATACATGTCCATAATATGTTTTGAATTGCCAAAACCCACACCAAAGCCTCCATATTTTTTAATGATGTTATCACTGAGTTCTTTTAGTCCAGCAGCGAATAATAGAGGTGCTGTGGGGCAACCCTGACGACAGCTCCTCTTCAAAATAATTGCCTCACTCTCTACACCCCCTACCGATAAGGAGGAGGTACCATTTAACAATAAAGCTCTGATGGGATTAAAGAACTCCTTAGGCAGTAACTTTTTTATTGCTTTCAAGATGTGATTATGCAGAATCGTATCGAATGCCTTGGAAAAGTCTATTGCAATTAGGGCACCATAGGAACCCTTGGCATTGACTATTTCGCATACGTTCTGTATATTCCGGGCGATGTCTGAGATTTTCCTTCCCCTTAGGAACCCCTTTTGCACTAAACCAAGTTTAGAATTCAAAATGGGTTCGATTTTTTGAGAGATTATCCCCGAAAGAATTCTATAACTTTCATTTAATACTGTTATAGGTCTCCAACTGTTAGGATCCAAGAGATTGCCTTTTTTAGGAATTAAAGTTATTCGGCCTTTGGTTAGAGCTTGGGGTAACCTCCCGTGAATTTCCATACACTGACCAAATTTGAGGAGGTACGGCACAACCTCTGTGACACAGTGCGAAAACAATTTGCCGCTAATACCATCCGGACCCGATGCTTTATTGTCTCGAAAAAACTTCTTTATATGGTTGGAGATGACAACTTCAGAAAATATAGATGGAGCTATTCTTAATGGACGAGGAAAATTTTTGCGTTCGACTCCGAGAATCCGTTGAAAGCGTCTGTGAAAGCAAGCCAAAATTTCATTTTTGTCTTTAATTTCCTTTCCATTTTCAAAAATTCTTCGAATTTCCAAAATGGGTGGATGATCCATTCGAGAAAGAGCTTTTAGTCTTGTTGTGTGGCTATTCTCTAAGACTTTTTTTCTTTCTATTTCAAGCTCCTTAATCTCAGCAAATCTAAAGAGATTGGCTGTGTCCGACGTAATAGAACGAGCAAAAATTGGTGCATTGTTGAGGACATCTTCCAGGTCTTTCTGAAGCATAGAAGCGTTTCGCCTCTTTTGACTGACGAATTTTAAAGATGAAATTTTAATAACATGGTTAAAACTGTTGAGGAGGTTATTATAACCGGCGGAAGGATTAAAATATTTTAAAAGCCTGTTTTGAAGTTGATGTAAAAATGCAGAGTTATCAAATAACCATGATGGAGTTTTAAAACGACCTTGGGGTTTAAAAAATTGGAAATCTAAATCTATTAATTTATGATCAGACGCCGGATGGGGACGATAGGAAACATTTTTGATGGAAGAAAGAAGTACCGAAGACGCGAGGACCATATCAATTCGCGAAAAATTCCTTCCAGCTCTCCACGATACGATGTCATCAGGGTTAATTTTTTTGATGACATCATCCAAACTGATCTCTGCCATAAGTTTTAATAAAATTGTTTGATTGGGGTAACGATGCCTTGGTTTATCCAAATCGACGTTAAGATCCCCAATTAATATATGTGGATAAATATTACCTTTGCACGAGTTAATCATGGCTTGGTAAAAAGGCAAGTTTCTCTTATTAGGGCCGTATGCGTTTAAGAGGTAAAAACCCCCGGTCTTGGTTGGAATAAAAATTTTATGCCATTCTCCATCACTATTATAATATTTCACAAGCTCGACACGCTCCATCCTTTTACAGACGAACGAAATTATTCCGCGATGTGTTCCGTCACCAGTGAAGAAATGTTCATAGTTTTTGGGAAGGCAGAAGGGACAGGAAAAGGAACACGATGAAGCAACGGGAGTCCTTACATCTTGGAGACATATTACATCTGGTTTTTCCTTTAAAAGACTCTTCATCAAGGCGTGTCGACCAATTCGATCCTTGCCACCTCTCGTGTTTAGGGAGAGTATTTTTCCTATTTCCATGTCCAGTTTCTGACACCTATTCATTTGAGAAGTAAAAAAAACATCAATTTTGGTTTGTGTTTTCCAAGGCATAGGTGAAAAAAAGTAAAGAAAAAAAGACCACTATTTTTTCTGAACCTTGCTGGGGGTTTGTTCTTTCTGTGGGGATAACCCTGTAGAAGGCGAGGTTCTTTTGGTTAAAGAACCGGATCTGGTTCTTGCCACCAAAATTAGTTCCGTGTTTATATGGGGGTTTTTGGGCTTAGAGTGCGGTTTGGAAAATTCCTCACTATTGGGAGGAGAACTATCGAGGTCGGCGTTTACATTTTGAGGTTGAATAATAGAAAGACCTTCACTTTCTATGGACTCTTCTTCCCCTGAGACTTGCGGGGGGACATCTCCCCCAGAAACAACTCCATCAGGGTTTGTGTGAGCCTCCACTGATCCCGGGAGAGGCTCGCTTTCTCCAGCTTCATCTAAATCCTCAGAATGAACTACCTCTATATCCTCATTCGAAGGTTCTGTCCTTTCAACTTCAACTTGGCCCAAATTTTCCTCCCTACCAACATTGTCCCCTAAAATGTTGGGGACGATGACGTCCGTAGAAGTTTCCTTTTGTTGCTCAGGAGGTAGGTCTTGAGAATCTTCTGTGTCCTTTCGGCCACAAGAAGAAGAATTTTCTTCAAGGACCTTTTTTAACGCTCTGGCATAATCAATCACTTTTAATCTTGTGTTGTTACATCCATGCTTAAGGTGGCCAATACCGAAGCAGTTTAAACATTGGAGTTTTGCACCTTTAAATTTTAATTTAATGAGGCAACCCTGTATCGGGACAACTTGGGGTATATTTGATGGGTTTGCAATAATTTCTACTACATAATCACCATCTCTCCATACGTCTCTATAGTTCTTATATTTCTTTTCCGCAGCCTCATTAGAGGGATTTTTCTTTGGGTAGTGAGCCGTAACTTGGCCAAACTGTTTTAACCACTCCACTGCATATACTTCATCAATCCTTTTGAAGGTGTTTTCCATAGTTATGGTAATCTTCTTTTTTAGATTTACATCAATCTTGTCCATTCCCTTTATTCTAATCGAAGCATTGACACGTTTCCCTCCAACTGACTTTACACTGAAGGGGTGAGTTTTCTTCAGATCATCCAGTCTACCTCTGATATCAATTGGAAACTTAGAATAAAAACCAACTTGATTTAAGCCGAATTTCGTATTAGCTCCTGCTAATTCGTGTTCCTTAAATCCGAATAGTAGAGCCATGTCATATATATCAACATGTTTAAGTCCTTCCATTCTGAAAGAACTATCTTCTTTATCCTCTACAACAACAACAAATATTTCCCATCTAAATCTCTTTTCCCAGTTAAGAGACTTTTCTTCCTCTCCTTTATGATCAGTGCCTCGCTTGAGCGCTCTCGAGTAGAGCAGTCTGGGCACTTCTTCTTCATGAGGTTTATCTGGCGGGGGTCTCCTTCTTTTTTTGTTTAAAACTCCTTCATCTGGGGGTTTATCCGTTGGTATGTTGAACACTTCCATGTCCTCCTCAGGTCCTTAGCCTGCTAAGAATTAGAAGGAGGGGGAAGATAATACTCCGTAGAGCAGAAGGATTAAGGGCGCAAAAAAGAAAAGGGAGAGGAGAACTCCCTCCTTGACCCTTTTCCCTCCTTGTGTCTGAAGACTTTTTTTCCCTTCTTCTCAACTCAGCCACCACAGTAAGATGCGGGCAAGGAAAATAAATTTAATAATAATAAAAAAACTCCCTCACAGCGAAAAGGAGAAGAAGAAGAAAAAACAACTACAACCTCGCTCCTTGAAGGATCCCCAGAAGATTGAAGACGATCCAATTCCCGGGCTTCCAGAGGAGGTACACTTTAAAAAGGACCTTCAAACGAGACCTGAGGGACTTATGCCACTTTTTACTTAAGTAAAAAGGACCAAGCACTCCGAAGACCGAGGATAAAGGCACTTGACACAGGACAGAAACAAACACGTCCGCACTGTATACATAAGCATATCTTTTTTTCTCGAAAATTTTAATTTTTCTCCTCGATCTGAGCTCACTTACAGAGAAATTATCCAAATAAGGTTCTTAAATACCTCTTTTGCAAATGTGTTTTATAATCAGAATTTTTAAATTTCATTATACATATTGGATAATTTAATCATCAGTTTCATTGTTCTTATATAAAATGAGTTGTTTATTCTGTATTTTTTTGTAATTCTTGCTTCTTTCTTATATATGTGTATGTAGTCCTTCTTTATAATCATGATGTATGACTCGTATATTTGAAGACTAGACTTTATTTTGAACAACTCTTTTTTGTTAAATATAATATTTTAGATTAAATGAAATTATTTTTATAGGCGTATGTCGTTAAATATCGTACATACAATATAATATGAAATATGAATCATATAATATTAAAGAGATAAAAAAATCTGCTAATTTATTTAAGTAACAAATAGAACAACCATTCAAATAATTTTAACTCCTCCATAAATATTAATTAACGTGAGAGATATAGATACATAGAAGAAGCAAACAAAGTTACAATGTATTACACTGCTGGTAAATACTCTCAGCTCGATAACTTATCATGACACCCCATCGTCAAGTATAAGATATCTCTTCAGATATTTCATAGATTATACAAGATGGACATAACTGATTTTGGTCTTACATTAGTCTTTGTCTTGTTCCTAAAATGATTTTATTATATGTGTTTACGAAGGGGAAAAATGTTCTATCTGAGAAGAAAGAAAAAATGGATTGAATGCTTTTAGATAATAAAATCCGTTAAAAAAGTCATTAGAGTAGGTTCAAAGCAAAGAAGAAATGAAAAAGAAGAACGCAGCATTCTTGTTTTCTACTCCTTTTCAAAGAGAAAATCTACTTCAAAGAATATTTTTCATTGAATTAGGATATATTTCATTCCAATTTAGACTCAAATTGTTTGTTTGTGTGTGTGTTTGCGTGACTTGTTTATTTTTCTCTTAATCCCTATACATAATTTACTTCCTTTTGCTATATCCCACATGATCTTAAACTTTTTTTCCAGTCATGATATGCCATGATGATTCCAGAGAATGCAAGGATGTCCATATGTCAAACTGTTCCAAGGCTGAAATATACGAAGTCTGCAAAAATAAATGTGGGCGCTGCGGTAAGTAAATTTCTATATATATATATATATATATATATATATATATATATATATATATATATATATATATAATTGGGATAACTATTAAAATGAATAAAATAATTATTTAATAAAAGTACATATTATGATTCTTAGATATTCATATAAAGAGGGTAATTTCACCTACCACAAATATTCGTTTAAAAATAGTTAAACATACCTTAAATGTATTTAATTACTATGAAGGCTAATTTGAGGCTGTCGTGATTTATAAAATTGCTTTTTCTTTAAGTTCATCTGTTCTAATCAAATTAATAAATTTTTCCTAATTATAGTATACGGATAATAATTCATATATAAAATGCATAATTTGCATCATATATTTTTTTGTTAGCTCTTTACTAACAATATAAAACTCTATTATTAGAAAGTAAATACATATTACTGAAATTAAAATAGTCTGTTTCATCTTTTAAATAATAACATGTAATAGTTTTGCATTTGTTTGGTTCCTTTAACAAACTCTTTTATGATAAATAATTTAAGCTCGGATAAATATGTATATTATTCTGTTCAAGATCAAACTTTAATATAATTGCATGCCTTTACAAGCAAAACGATTTCTAGCTGAATCATTTAATTTTAAAGCTTAGTGAGACTTTGCATTTCCTCCAATATTATGAAAGGGAGCATAGTCACTTTCTTTATGGATAGCGGTATAATTGATCCTTCTCATGACTGTTACTTTGTTCGAATATGCGAGAAAAATCTAGATTCATGGATTGATATACTTTTAAATATATAATAACTTTTAAGAATTTTCAAAATAGTAAAAAAATAATATTTTTCTATCTTCCCCGATATGTTTCGTTTCAGAATGCTTGGACTCGATCAGTGTGTGTGGCTCACCTAGGTTGGATTGCCAGTATTTCGAATACAGCCGTTGGTGCGGTGCCACTTGCAATCACTGCAGTAAATATAGAAATATGAAATGTCCAACAATTATGTCATATTTTTTTCATGTTCATTTGATCTTACCTAGAAGTGTACTGCTATGACTTATTTGGATTTGATACATGTAATGAAATCGCCCAAAGTGTTGGCTACTCAATTATGTGCTATTGGTTCGGAGAAACGGGATGTCGTAGTATTTGTGCAACATGTGAACAGCTACCCCCCTATTTTTCGGGATTGTTTAAATGATTATGTAACTTTTTCTCATTTACTATTCGTAAATATATGAAAAGGATATATCAAAAGGATATATGAACTCACATTCTCTTTTAATTATTTTTCTGACAAATTGTTCTAGATTTAAGAAGCCTTTCATTTTTATGAATAATAATAAAAAATAACACATTGGAAGAAATACCTTTCAAACTCCCATAATAGTATAGCTTTCAAAAAGTTTCAAAAGTATCTAAAAAAGTTGATCAACATAAGAACATAAAAGCATTGTTTGATAAATAGTTCCAATATTATGGATTCACTGGTGCCCTGTAGGGATTCATTCCAATAACTGGGATCAATCATCTTTAATTATTTGTAAACGCATTAACTTGTGGCGGGACTCTCATTCAAAGAAGAGGATTGACCTTTAAAACACTCGGGGCATTGCAGTTGTTTTAAATAAAGCAAATGCATCTCCTTTTATAGACAAAAAGCTAGAGGAGAAAAAATGAATATCCATTATAAGAGATATGTAGATGTCATGACGAGGCCTCAATTCTTCATCGATGGAGGGTTAACTAAATAACCAATTATCATTCCTAATATATATTTATATGATATTATTTATTGATATCACCAAGTTCCACGAAGAGAAAGGAGGAACTCAGTTACATGTAGCAAATTATATCATAGACGAATGCTTGGAACCAACCTGACAAAGAACACTGCCAGGTCATTATTCTCAGAAGTCTTGGCTACAGCTCAAAATATTATTAAGAACTATGTTTCTCAATACCAGAGTTATTCAACGGTAGACGTTATCTGTCAAAATGTTCTTAAATGGTTCTTCTTTAAAAACCAAAGCAGTCTGGTTTCTTTGGAAGAAAAGGCTATTATCAATAATGCCCTATAACTACAACTTTAAATGAAGGTATATTAAATATCCTCTCTTTAGAGCCACATATGTCCCCTAATTCTCTGTCCTTGGCATCTAAAAAAATGTATATGCTGAGTTTTCGTTAGGAAGTACAACGAATAACAGATTTTTGCTCATATAAGTTTTTCAATTACCGAATAATTGAACTCTAAGAATAGAACGATCTAAAATGACAATTCATGATGGGAGAAAATTAACGACTCAGCTGCAAGTGGCCTTTAATTGTATCGTGCTTAGCTCGGATTTTAAGACTTTGGCAAATTATTTAATAGTACAATATATGCGTTTCTAGACTGCCTGATTGTTTATTATCTATAAAGATTATTTGAAATTAGCACTAAAAGGAATGGATAAGGCAAATGATCCAAATCCAAACGGGAAAATAATCATTCTAACTTTTCAAAGGTATTTATTTTGTGATATTAAATGCTAAGGCAAGATAGCGTGCAAACTAAGTTCGAGTGAGATTTTAGGTCCCGAAGATCTTCGTGAAATTATCCTAGCAGCCGCCGCCAGATATGGAGCCCACACTCTCAAAATATCTTCCGTAACCAACAACTCGTGGACTCTCGCTTCGAGGGAAATCAAATATTTTTCAACAAAATCTCATAACCATTTTAAGATAAATAAAATCTATTATAATTTTATTAGCTGTTTGAATTTTATATCTGTTTTTGATTTTTAATTCAACGAGATTTGTAATTATAAAACTGTAAATTTTATATTTTTATATATCTAGGTCTATTATACAATTGTGGCATTATTGTTTTTGTGTCATATAATGTGGTTCTTCTTTTGTCGAAGTGTTAATTTAATTATAAAATGTGTTTTTGTATAAAATACTGTTGAGGAGGACCTGACAAACTACATTAACAACTTACCTTACTCGTATTGTGGTTTAAGGCGTGGGAGGTCTACCACTACCGTCTTCGCTTGGGCTCATACTGACTGGATGGGAGCATTTATGACATTTGATTTTTAAGCAGCAATCGACAAGGTACCATAGGACAAACTCCTTCCCATGCTATTAAGTGTAGGAATATTTGTTTCAACACTCGCATGGTGTGATTCCTATATGTAGGTATGCAGAGAGTGATGTGGGACGGTTCCACATCTGACGACGTTGCCATGGAGTAAGGCAGGGCTCAGTTTTGGACCCACTATTATATCTCGTCCTGGTGGCGGACATGCTGAGTTCATAAGAATTGGAGGACTCGACAACTCCGACTACGCGGACGACACTGATATTTGGGCCACGGGGATAGACACCGACAGAGTAAGATCTAAGCTAGAGGAGGTCTCAAGGTATCTGACAGGGTCTCCTTATTGTTAAGTTTGGTGGGGTTGGCATCAAACTCAAACCAAAACTCGAGCTTGAAGGTGTTTGATTCGACGATCGCTTCATAGCGACTTCTCATTTCAAAGACCTGGCCAAAATAGCTTAATCAAGATCTGCTCTGATTTCAAGGCTAGTTCTTTACTTTCAGAGGGGGAAACACCTTTTTCGATTGGCAAAAGGACTCTGTAACAAAATGTAGAACGCCGCCACTATAACCTTTCCTTCGAAAATAATTCCATTTCTTCCTAGGCCGTATTTTCTTGGTCCATTTCTTCTAGACACCACCAGTTTTATATACTTTTATGCTCTCCTTGATTATAAAAAATAGATGGATCAGTTGTTTTTAAATGTTAGCATTTATACAACATACATATTTATTTCCCCATTCAGAAAAATATATATTTTAATTATTTATGTCTAACCTCTTGTATGATTGAAATTCATTAATTGAAACAAAAATACCAAAATCACCAGGGTTGTTAAAAAACCGGGGCTTTAAGTGATACGTAATATTTTATGTTTTTAAGAGTTATAATATGTGTGTATGAATGGTATTAAGTAGAAGGATCCCATATGTGTCTTACTCCTTTTTATTTGAATAATTGCATCGACATATAATATATCTATATTTTTTTAAATAGCTGAATGACATCGAATAATGTACTTCACATCAAATTTTTGACAATCGTTGTTCTATTTAAAAAAATACTCAATTATTTTATCTTATTAGTTCCACTATTTTAAAGATGATAATAATTATTTTTTACAATACTTTAATAAACTCTTAACATATGGACTAAACTTTTTGTGTGCATAAATATATCAAAGAAAAGCACCCAGTTAAAAAAAGTGACAAGTTAGCTTATGAAAAATATAAATTAGTTTTTTGTCTTCCCTTAGCTTATAAAAAAGCCAGACAAATACGACGCAGCTATTATTTTATGCGACAGTGAAACACTCAATACACATACTACTACTCGATCTTCCGTGGGAATCAATAAAAAAATAATTTGAATTGCATCCCTTAAAAAACCACTACCCGCATTTTTTTTACATGAAACCCTCAGCCCTCTGCTACCCATTTCATTCCTGCTTCTAATTCTCTGATTAAATAATATTATTATTGCTGCAAAGTTCAGTGCATCAATTGTATTTTATTATAATAGATCATCAATCGATAAATGCATCATGTACAAAGGATAAACCAAAAATAAAGATATATTTTTTTGAATACTTTTTATAATTTAAATACTTATAAGATTTGTCAAAAATGATATTGCAATCCCTTTTTTAGGATTAATGTTTATACCAAGAAATTATTTTTTCAAACCATTAGGTGCAATTACTTGTATAAAAATAAAAACATAAACATGTAACATTGATTAAACATATTCTATAAAAAATAATAAAATATATATTTCATATATTCAATTAATTGTTATGATGTTATATGACAAAATTGTGTGGGCTACATATTTAAGCATACAAATATTTTAATATTTTTGGGACTCTCTGAGAAATAATAAACCTTTCGGAACTCTAGCTTGTTTATATTCAATTGGGCTACAATTATTAGCAAGGGACTGCGGACAAGGTGAAGGTAATGATTTATTTTCTAGCTATTCTATTGTCACCTCTAAAAATATATATTTCAAATATTTTCTTAATCAGTCAAGAACTCATATATCCTTCATTCAGATCTACAAATATGAGCTCCTCGAAGCCTGAAGTTAGTGAATCCTTTGCTCTCCTCATACCAGAGGGAAACATTCTTAAAAATGAAGGCAAGCAAGGAAAAAGGCCAGCTTCCAAGAAGGACAAAAGGTTTACCAAGGACATGGATTTTTTAGAATGGATCGAGGAGACGTCTGAGGTTGAGCACTCGGAATCCTTAACGGATATGGCAGCTGTAA
>CP045900.1:2870345-2889546 GCA_013387185.1 Caligus rogercresseyi | reverse complement strand
CAAAATATTAGCATATTTATAGTTAAGTACACATGCCTATGTATATACAATATTCCCTCACGCTTAAACATTGTTTGAGCAGTGTTTTTACATCTGTAATTAGATCTGACTCTGGCTTGATGGAATTCCTAATTGATGTTTTAGTTCAGCACATGAAAACTTTTTCATTTAAATCTATCGTCAACTTTTATTCTTTCATTTGACGAATATCTTGCGCCACTGTTTCTCTTAAGTAGACTATCTCAGACAGCTTTGTTTTTCTGTCAGCCTTTCAATCAAGTAAAGAGAATCTCTTGTAACTGGACCTTGGTGTTCCTTACACATATCAAGCAACTTCATTGTCCATTCCGCTTTTTTCTTTGAGCTCCTCTTTCTTAATTAACACTAATCTTTTGGAGATTTTGACGGTGTGCAAATAGTTAGATTCAACAGTTCTAACAGCGGTTACATTGTTAATGTTCTAGCCCATTTCCATTGTTTCTGCTTTTCATCGTCACTCAGCTCTGAGAAGGATAGATCTGTAATAACCTGTTTGTGGTCACAACATTCTTGCGAGAATGAGTGTGGACGATATAGATCCTCCACTTGCAACAATACGGACATCCAACTGCAGTTTGGTTTTCATCATATTAACAGACCTTGCTCACGAATGGTTTACCTGAAAAATCAATTTCTGCCAACTGTCGCTCTCGTGTGCCATAAAGTCTACATTTCCATCATCTGCACGTAAAAGATTATCTTTTTCTGCTTCAGGTCTGCTAACTTTTGTTGAAAGAATGATCGTATTCCGGCCCAATTTCGATTTCTTCTGTTTTCTTCATTACCTCGTTCATCTATCCCTAGAAGTTCCATCAAAGGAAAAGTGAAATCTCCATCGAGATTTGCATATATTTGAGCACAGCAAAGAAACCAATAATTTTGTATGTATCTCGAAATGCTAATACTACCTTGTTGTATTACTATCCACAACAGCATCAAAGAAATATTTAACTGCCTATATGACAAGAATTCTTTGGCAATTTTTGAAATTCTTCCAAATCTATTGGCTGTAAAGCTTGAATCCATCATACTTGATTCCTTGCGACACCATCCACGAAGTATACTCATTATATAAGGAAACACAGTGTGCTGCATGGCTAGGGGACAGCAGCTTCGAGATTGCAATCAGTGTTAGAGTATGATGTAAACTCCTTTTCACGCATTCAGTTAGTAATTTCTGAAAACAGATTTCTTTGCTCAATGGTTTTAAATACTTTATCGGCTGCGTGGTCTACACCCAATATGATATGAGCAGAGCATTTGAGAATCTTTCTCTCATTCGCACCTAAATATTGTAATTTCATCATCGGAATCGGTTTAACAATGACAGACACTTCAATTTAGTTCATATGATGCAGCACCGTCAGCTCCCGAATGGCTTACATTCTCTGTAGTAGCATATTGATACTAAGTTTCTTTGAATGTTTTCATTTTCATGAAATCGTTTATGCTTAGTTCATCCCGCTTATTCTGACAGATTGTCGTATTTGATCATCCCGCTTTTTCTTTTTTATCCAGCTGACGGATGGTTGACATGTTGCCATAATCTCGCGGCAATTGCTTCTATAATATGATTCATTACAATGTAATGATACAAGGTACCAAAATTAAAACAATATCATTGGTAACTGTATTACTTGAATTTTGACTAAGGTAATCATCAAATCTGATAACATAGATAATGAATAAATAAATGCAAATTTCTGTAATAAAAGAAAAAATCATCCTTATCTTAAAAAGGATAGGTTTAATCATGTTCAAACTATTATATTTGCAATCCTTGACCATAAAAACCCCTATTTACACATCTTACATGTGGTGTGCATCTAAAAAATTAAATTTCACTAAGATTAGGTCATTTTGGTGGCCATTTTGAATTTTTGAGTGTTAGAGATCTTAAACGTCATCGTAGATCAAACAATTGTCAGATTTGGAGTCTGAACACAATTGTGTCACAGAAACAAGAAGGCTTTTTTCATTCATTTTAACAAAAAAAGGGCAAAAACTGCCCAACTCTACTATAATGATAAATTAAAGTCTTAAACTTAAACTATATCAGTATGTTAATATTCCATTATAAAATTGTAGAAGCTGTACTGAAGTATATAATTAATATATTTAAATACGTTGTATGTATTATGCAAACAAATTAATATTATTCATTCCAAATAATCTTTTTTTTTTCATTTGAAAAGGAGAAATGCTATTGGATTTGGTTCAATTGACTAATTTAAAAAGCTTTAATGCTGATTGATATCCACACTGATCGTACAATATAAGAAAAAGTACATTTTTAGCATATGCTTGACCATAAATATTGTCCGAAACAAACGGATCAATTAAGGCAGTTGTGGAGCCAAGTCATTGCTTTGCGCGCCACAAGCAAGTCTCAAGTCTTTCCAACTCGAGTCATAAGCCATTGCTCTTCAAGCTCATGGTCGAGTTTCATGTTTTGTAACATAAAATCAAGTCGAGTTTCAAGTCTTGTAATATAAAATTAAGTCAAGCCTTTGATTAAACGTTTAAGGTTAAAAGACGATCAGCGTTAAAGGGGGTGCGATAGCCATGTTTGTTAAGGCGGGCTCAACTTTCAATGTTGGGGCGCAGGTTCGAATCCCGAGAGGGTATGGTTCCATTGACGAATTATACGCTATAATGCTTATTCATATCCAGCCGGATGCAATTTTGTCGAACCATATAGGCAAGAAAAAACATAAGAACATTGGAATTAAAGGTAACACGGATTCCAAAGTATTTTCAGCACACCTCTATTTTCTCTTATTATTATCATTATTTCATGACGTCATATCACTACTCAATAAAAACAATAACACTTAATTCATTGTGTATAGGATTTGTCTATTGAAGCCGGAAATCAAAGGAAATCTCCGGCATCTTTTGGCATGTCAGGGAACCAGTTGGTCGTTACGCGCGCTTCGAAAACGCTCTCAGGCCCAGGATGCATCCTCCTCCGCCGAGGTGAGGACCCGTGGTAGACCCCGTAGATGCCGGGAGCTCTGTCCGATTTGTCAGGTTCACATCTCGGGTTCCCGTAGTGAGGTTCTTCGTCACGTGGAGACTTGCCTCCTATCCCCACCGCCTCCTCCTCCTCCACACTCGGGGGATCACCGCTTTGACGAGTACGAATGGCAGGTCAGCGTCGCGTTCGTTCAACGGCTTTTTTGGAGGGAGGCCGCGGGGACTTTGCGGGGTTTACCTCCATCACCCATGGAATGAAGACGAGGTCCTGGATATTGAGAATGAGCTCCTTCATAAGATCGGACCCTCCCAGTACTCTACCGCGGACATTATCTTCCCACAGGCGAGGACTGCGAAAGAGCAGTCAGAGAGGGACTCCATTCTTCTGGCTCTAGGTGAGTGAGGGGCCAACCATGTATAAAGCTTAGGAGTATTCAGTCTCTATTCATGAACCTATTTGCGTAACGTCAGACTCCTGAGGAAGGATTGAGGGATTACCATAGAAATTATTATAGGAAGGGAAGTTCTGACGCTTTGACAGTGGGTATGTGATTACGTGAATGAAAAGGTCCAAAGAATGTAGAACATCTCCATAACCAAATTATATATCAAGGTTTATAACATTAAGGCTTACTTATCCCTTTGCTGCTAATGAACTCAAATATGAATGAATTGAATATTATATATACAAAGATTTGTTTGCTTTGATCCTTTCGACATGAAAAATAGTACCTTCAGCTTCATTCTCTTCCTTTGGAAGTTAGATCTCTATGGTGGTTCCTCGTTCATCGATCTGGTGACTGGGAAGAATGAAAATCAAAGTAAAGCACTGAGCCTTTCAAAACAGAAACAGGATCGGCCTTATCGTCCGGTGAATGAATCAGGAATAATCTCGGTCTTTAAAAAAATAAAAGGTTAAAGCTATGTATTCAGTCAAATAAATGAATGTGAAAGTCCGTTAGATTTGGCTGTCTTTGCTTTGTTATGAAGGATTCATATAGATTTGATATGAAAGGTTTTTCAAACAGAAAAACAAATGGTACTCCGAGTCCGAGAATCAAGACTATCATCTGATTATCTCCGACATAAGTGGAATGGTGGGTTGAGCTCTCGTTCTTCACTTGCTGTCCCAAAAAGAACACTTGACAACATGAGAATCTCATTCAGAACTTCCAAGGTCATAATTCTCTTCAATGGATCCTTTTGGTATTGAGAAAATGTCCACTAAGATGATGAGTTTCGATCCAAGGGAGACATACAACGACATGATCAAAAATATACTTAGCTCAAAGACCAAGTCGTGTATTCCTCCATTGATAAAAAACTATATCGGACATTTCTCAATCCAGAATCCCATAAGATATTTTGGAGAGAGCTTTACCTTGGAATTCCCGAGGGAAATTCTCTTTAAATACCTTTAACGTCAAGACTATAGGTAGAGATCGAAAGTCGAGGATATTTTGGGCGTGTGAAAGGGGAATGTCTGAAGGGGCAATTGAGTTCAAGCTCCTTGTTATCACTATTCTCTTTCCTCTCTTGAGGAATAATTTACCAAGGAGCTTGAACTAATGCACCTTCAGACATTCTCCCTTTCACACGCCCAAAATATCCCTCGACTTCCTATCTCTAACTATAGGAATCCTTCAAAACAAAACATGGACGCCCAATCTAACTAACTTTCATATTTTTAATTTGACTGAAGGAATAAGTGAACTTTAACCAAATATACAATGAGCTAACTTATAAGAATATATTATTATCCATTGGTGTCACGTTAAGAGATTCATACAATTTGATTTCTTTTACTATAAGAGTCGAGCAAATCAAAAATCAGAGCACAAAAGATAGTGAAGGACTTATTACTTTTTTTTTTTTTGCTCATGAATCATTGTGATACTTCGTTCCTGCAAATATGTTTATAAATATGATTTAGCCTCATCTATTAAATTGAACAAGTATTCATGAATATTTATATTCAATAACATGCATAATTAAGGGAATAATCTATTTCTGTTGCCGATTCGTAGTTATCTAAATTCTCTCACGATCTACTAAAAGGGCATTTCTTATTCGAATCAATTCTAATAAAACTTTGATTGATCTGCCATCACAGTTATCCCACGGCATTGAATAGTAATAATTAATTTGCTACTCACGTGAAACTCTCCTCAAATATCATTGCTATAATAAGTTAGATTAATATATCGAAATGAATATTTTTATAAACAATTAGTCATTGATTAGGCAATTGTATCAATTAATTTCAAAGCTTTTTATAATTTTTAACATTAGAACAACCGTGAGAAGTTTATGAGAGTCCCTTTTTATTGAATGGTGTACTGTTTTTTAATTTTGTAGCATAGAACAGGCATCTTTTAAAATCATATGAAAAAAGCAAGAAAAACAAATTGAATTAACAAAAAGTTTTAATAGCGAACGGTTTATATTTTCTTGTTTGAATTTGCATCTACCATTAATTCAAAAATTAAAGAAGGGTTTTTGAGGAGATGCTTGTCGGAAAATTTTTATATGTTGCTTCATTTATTTTATCAATGCAAATAAGATTGATTTAATAAACCTATTATGAATCTGTGGACAATTATTTTATGCAAGTTTTTTTCCTTCTTACCTGTCTTATTTCCCTGACTCGTATGTAATTTCATATATATTTTATTATTATCTGAATTGGTTAAGAAATATTCTGTAACATTTATTTAAGTTATTTTGGGGTCTTTAGAAAGGTTTTAAAATGTTGAACATATAACAATATAAATACTGAGTTTATAAAAAGCTTTAGCTCATTCAATATCTATTTTGCCATATAATAAAAATTGTATATTTCAACTTGAGATCTTAGATTAACAAGAAAATGATATTTAAGGGTAAGAAAAGTGACTTATAGTTAAAATACAACAAATATAAAAATACTCAAATTGTTCTCAGAGTTCTAATGAAGAAAAAATCGACTTTTAAGTCAGGAAATAAGAAAAATTTGTTGTGTTTTCAAAGCATGAACTAATATGATGTCGTTTTTGAATATAAGGTTTATTTATTCAGTCCATGCACTTATCGTATTTGAACCACCCAATAATGGACGTGTCAACCTCAGGAGTTAAATACAGTGAGGCTCTAAATATCAAAATGGGGATAGGAATGCCCTGAGAGTCGTTCAAGTGTACTTTTATAGGGTAATGTTATGATTAATTGATTCAATAGAACAGGAATTATAAAATACAGTCGGCCCTCGCTACTTCGCCCCTCGACATCTTGCAGTTCTTTTACTACACGACGACGGCTTGGCTCCCCTTTTTTCACGAGCAAAACGTCCCCATATGAACTCAGGTTGAAAACTGGAAATCTTCGAAAAAGCAAGATGGCGCTGCCCCCCCCCAAAAAAAAGGTCCGGCCCGCGTCATGTATTCAGACGCACTTACGACAACAAGGCAAAATGGCGGTAGGTTTAAACGCCGGGTGATGTCAAATCTCTCCAAATTTCAATTATATCAACATCGCGACCCTATATATCGCGGTGGCCGTGTAGTGGATCCGGCAGTCGCGACCTTTGCGAGGGACGACTGTAAAAATATAATGATATTAAGTTATGCAGTTTGATGTAAAAAAGTGTAATTGAAATCACGCTTGTTTTTATTCAGCCTAACTGTACTAACTGTATCTCATTCTTTTAGGTCACAAAAGGTATTCGAGCCACCCGATGATGAAGAATCCACCTCTTTACATCCATCGTCACCCCCTGAAAGATCAGATGACGCCCTTCAACAAAGCAGTGGATCCGCTGAGTCCCTCAAGAAGCAAATATATCTCTTACAAAAGCAGAACCAAGAGCTGCGACAAAAGACCATCTGCAAGATTTGTATGGATGCCTACGAGCGGCCCCTGATCTCACTGGAGTGCTGGCATGCCCACTGCGAAACATGCTGGCTAAGATCCCTGGGCGTTAAGAAAACTCTGCCCACAATGCAAGGTCATCACAATCCAGAAGATCTAAGAAGAATATACTTGTAATGGATCACTCTCAGACATTGTTCCATTTTACATGAGTATATGTACAAAAATATTTCATTTACATTCTTCAATAGTTAATTTTTAAAACTATGATTTATTCATATAATGATAATAAGTTCCTTCTTTCTACCTTTTTATTTATTACACTTTTGTTATAACATATTTGAATAAGAATAAAAGATAGCATACTCAATCTATAAAGATGTATGTTCTTTAAATAACAGATACAAAAACAAAAAGATGATAAACTTAAACCAAGAATACTCTAAACTACAGCTTTATCTTTAGTAGTTTCTAGCATTCCTGTTAATCTAATAAATGTACTTAAATAGATGGCGGTTTTTAACTTAAACCATTTGTATTTTGTTCGATGCAATACGTTATTTACTGATTACCTTTCAGTACAAAGCATAAAAAAATGGCATCCATTCAAACGGATAATTTTTTCAGAATATCCAAACCCCCCCCCCCCCCCAGCTTTAGTCCTCTGAAGTTCCTGGTGAATTTTCATTCAGTTCCTTTTGGACCAAGGAAGACAATTTTTCCATTGGAAACACTCAGAGTTACTTGCAGGCATTCTTGTAACTTTGCCCAAGAATTAATCTTAGCTGTCAGAAGATATTTTTGTGGCCTTTTGTAGTTGAAACAGACACCGACCTTTGGAGAATGGCTCTTGATATTGCAGATAACACTTTCCCCTTCCAAAAAAGGAACCCTTTCTTCAATGCGAGAATAAGCCGTCATCATCAAAGACTGACTGAGTTTTTTTCTGTCATCTTAGGTCGATTTTATTAAATCAGGCGAAGATCGGACACTGCCTGATGACTGATATTCCCAACTTGAATTTTCACACTAGAAGAAGGTTCAACATCTCTCTTATTTCTAGTCCAATTATATTATGTTGGTAGATTTGGGGCATGAAATAGCTTAAATGGATTCATCATTATTGAGGATACTTTTCAGTCATTCTAGCCTAGTATTTTTGCTCCTTACCGAATTGAAGCCGGAACTTTCCTTGGGTGTCTGAAAGTTTTTTTAAGAGACTTTATTGATATAGAGATATTACATATAAAATATATATAAAATAAACATTTAAGTTAAAAATTAAATCTAAAATCTAGCAGCAATATATACGAAAATTAATTATAAAAAAACATTAAGGAAACAATATTGTAATCAAAAATACAGATATAATAAATAAAAATATCAAAGATTGAATATATTATTTGGTTTGTCTTTTAGTAAATTTCCTGTACTGCCTCATAATCCGTTGCAGAAATTGGAGATGTCCAGCGGAGCCAGACGGATAAAATCTTACTAGATCCCCCCATATAAAGTTTGGGATACAAACAAGGTTTTTATTTAATAAAAAAAACAATTAGGGCTCAGGTAGTTGTGGGCAGATGATGGGGATATTGGATAGCCATTGTATTCAATTTTAATACAAATTTCCTTTCGGATGGCATCCGTTAGAACAAGGATTGTGACATTATCAATTTGTAAACTTTGCCATTTTTGACTTCCTTTCTCGACCCTTCTGATTTGCAAAGGTTGAACATCCTTTATTTTTCTCCATCAACCATCAATGAACCTAAGAGGAATATGTAACCTTTGAGCAAAGATTCTTTAGCTCACCCTCTAATCATTTCTTACTCTGGTATCCAAAGAACGCGTTTTCACCATTTCGGGTGTTAAATTGTATTCTTAGGTTTTTCTATGCCCTTTAATACTGATGTGTGATGCAATCATCGAAAGTTATCATGTTACAAAATCAATAGTCCCAAATAATATATCTATCAAATTTTATTTATAATATAATGCTTATTATTTTAAACCTGTGTTTTATAACACCATCCATTTTTGGACATAGTGTATATAAATCACCAACCTATAAATAACTGGATACTCAACAAAGAGGAAAACATTGCTCGATGTTTTAGAGTTGTTTGATGACGTAAAATCAATTTAAAATGGCTGTTCTGCACTGTACGAATGAGATATACAAATAAGGTGTCCAGAAGAAATGGCCCAGGAAGAAATAACCAAAGATAAAAAGGAAAATGATGACTAATGAAAAAAAGTACTTGCAAGTAGTTTAGTAAGATACAACTAAGTTGTATAAATACTGTTGTTTATAAAAATTAGGCGAATATAGCAAAAATAATTAATTTGCAATTACAGATAATGATTTCCTTGTTTTTCTTTCTTTTTATATTCCTAACAACTCGATATTTAAGCTTTGACCTCAAAGCCAATATTTTTTCCAGTTCATTGTTTCATCGAATCCAAAAATATTATAAATTATGCATACATAATCACAAATTTTGGAAAAAAAAAATATTTTAACGTTTATTTTTGGTATTGTGGTTCACGTGATTATAGATGTCGGTAATATATACATAGGCGTAGGAGACAGGGGGGGGAACTGCCCCCCCCCAAAAAATTCAGGTGAGTTCTCAAATTCGGGCAAAATGGTTGAGGTATTCGGGCATTTAATTGAAGAAAAAAAATATGAATTAGGAAAGCAACCGGATTTTAATTATAACCAAATAAATATAATGTAATGAGTAGTATGTATTACTATATAAGAATTATTAATCTACATAGCTTTCTTCATTCAATCATTTTTTCACCGATTTAACAGTTCTTGTTAAAATTTGGGCAAATTGAAATGCTGCCCGCCCAGCCAAGCATCTCCCCTAGGCTATATATATATATATATATATTGTTTTATATATTTTTTTTCATTTCCATGATAACGTCTCTTTTAAAAAATGATTATGTTCTTGGTTTTCACGATATTTTTACAGTTTTATCTATTAACTAGAAATAGTATAAAAAGATTTTAAAAAATATAAACCGGACATAATTGTGTAGATTATTTTGTCAGTATATACTTAATGGCTCAGGTATTTGTTGAAGAAAACTTAAAATACTCCGATATACTTTTATTTAAAAATATGGTTGCTGACAAATATTGGCAAAAATAGACTTTAGGGCCTTGGGACTGTAAAACATAATGTTAATGAATTGATAAATTTGGCACTATCAATACTTATTTATTCATGTATCTTCGAAACAATATTACGACTTCCCTAATCGAGAGTATGTTCGATTATAGTGAGAACATGAAAAACCTTTTTTAGCTACAGACTTGATGTTAATGTTTTTAATATTCATGAATAAGATTCGTTTTGACCATTACTACATATTTATCGAGAAGCTATAAAAGTATATCGAGAGAAATGGAAGCTTTTGATGTATGTAAATGCCTAAAATGGGCTAAATAGAAAAACGTGTAAAGATGATTGATATTTTTTAAACAAAAATAATATGTTCCATTACTTTCGATATCTTAAGTTTCATGGGATCCACAGCCAAACAATATTGAATCCCTAAGACTTTTTCTTGGAGGATATATTGACAGCTCCATTTCTGTTTTTAAGAAAATGTAAGGGCAGTTAGTCAATTTGGATATTAAAGGATTAATTAGATGTTAAAAATGGATCAAGGGATCGTAATATAATAGAGTCTTACTTAAACTCAATAGAAGTGAACTGAGGAAGCCTTCTAATTTCATATTTACATGCACTCTTCATTGCTATTTCAGTCAAAAATCAAATCTTCAGAAATGATACCACAAAAAATATCGAATGCTATCTAAATTTTATTTTTGTAAATGTTTCATCCGATTATATCCAAAACATTATTTTTTTAAAATATGTTTGAATTGAAAAGCTGCAAACGGCAATTTTTAGGGATTTCATTCACTTAATTCCGTTTATATATTTTAATACAATTAGCAAGATCTCCTAAATGATTTAAATAGCCGAATTCATGTTGTCAGAAAGAGAACATTCAATAGGTTTTTCACCAACAGAAAAATTAAAAGCTTTAATCTATGTGAATGTATAATTGGTTTCTTCTAACAAGTTAGAAATAAAATATATACAAATATGATCTCTAAAATATTTTTGTTTTTTCCATTATGCGCTTGTATATGCCAATGTGAAAATAAAGCAATGGAATTATGTTATTAAAATATTGTTGTTTATCAATTATGCAAATATACATACTCAAACTTTTTCAAAATAATATAAATTATTGTCACAATGAGCAAAGGATTCTGCAAAAGCTGTCAAGATCAAATCTATATATGGGTATTCCTATTTCAAATTATTTTATGTCAGACCTGGCAAAGAGGGATCTTTTTAGAGAAGGGCCTCCCGATAGACACAGGATAGCTTTTGTAGTCAAAGTACACTATGGCTTCCACAGGCAGACCCTAATTCACCGAGACGATTGATTAATCTTAGTCGCGAATCTATATATATTCAAATACATATAATAACTGGTCATCACTTTCTTATATATCATCAGCCATTGTCGAACAAATTTCTCACTCGTGAGATTCATTTTGTCAGCAAAGTGAACAGACGTCTTATCACATTTTGGCTGAGTGTGATTTATTTGTCTTAGGAGAAAGATGGCTCAAAATGCTTTAACCAACATTCTCCAGAGCTAAAACAGATCCCAACATTTCTTAAGAATTGTAACATTGGTTACTACCTGTTTGGTCTCTTCCCGAGGTAGAATGAGTAAACAACATGGTAAAAGTGGTTGTGTGTCGAGGGAATGGGCACAGAACGTAATTCGATTCCGCCTTGGATTAAAGACTCGGCTTCAATTCGTACTCTTGGATCCTACCCTCAAACAGTCAAACACGCATATAAAAAGCAAAAGATCCATATTTATATAAAAATTTATTTTTATTATTCAAAAATCATAATTCACAATATAAAGTAATTAAATATTTTAAAAATTGTAGTCAGAATCAACAATAAGAGATATTTTGGCCACAATTCAAACAAATTTGGTATTAATAGTGGCTTTAATGAATAGTACATTAGCTAAATGGTTTGATAAAATGACAACAGTATGTAAATAAGTGTAATTTCGATGCCTATAAAAACCTTTGATACCTACTGAAGGGAATGAGCAATATGGTAAGGCGTTTTTGATATTATTGGAATCTTTTCCATATATATTTTATACTGCGTAAATGGTGCGATGGATTGACAGGTATTAATGCATACTAAAATTGGTAAAATAAATGACTAAAAAGACATATTATAATAACAGAGGGGATCGAATACATAACTTCGAAAGTCTTATTCAATTTCGATTTATGTCTTTTTAATATTTAAATTAATTCTTTTTGACGAGAAAAAAGTTAATTTTGTTAGATTTTTTACTACTTTTGATTTTTGCATAAATAGGAGTTGTTAAAAAAAGTAAATGCTGACGCAAAAATAAAATATTAAAAGAAATGCTAGAATAAAAGTTTAAAAAATAAATGAGTAAATATTTAAAGTTAACATGGTGGAAGAGTCTTACATATATATGAAATATTTTTTTTAGTTTATAAATCATTCTATAATTTCGTATGCTGCTATTATTGTAACTAAAATGATGTCAGTAAATTGGTGATGAATATGACATATTAATCTAATCTTAAATATGTCACTACTATATAAAAATTGAGTGAGAAAATTAACATAGTTCAAGAAAAATAACTGTAATGAGCGAATAGAATTTACTTGGTTTATATTAGAGTCTATTTACAGTGATGGCAGACATGACCTTGGTTGTCGTCGAGTGTAGATCATTTTTTATTTAGATAAAATGCCAAAAATTATATTTCCCATCGATCTCTACACACCACCTCAAAGCTGTTAACAAGGTTTTAAAGCATTTTAAATAATTGTGTAACTTCAATTTTAAATGTGATGTATATTTGTATTCTAAATCTTTGATTTTGTAACCATGTTTTTTTTAAAATAATGTTACGATTGCTTTTTATAATATTTGTTGTGTTGTTCTTTTGCCACTGTATTAATTGTATATTATAATATCAATTTATGTATTTATCACAATTACTTTGGCATTTGTCGAGAACTGGAAAAAAAATAATTAAATAAATTCTTATGAAGGAATTCAGCAATTCTCATTCATTCGCAATATGAATTGAAGGTCTCTGATCCTCCTCACCAAGAGGATAATAACTCTTTAGAGCAGCCTCCGAACTCGTTATTCATTTCGGATCAAATGTAAAGTATATCGTGTAAATTACAATATTTACTAATGTGATTTCATACATTATCTTAAGTTTTTTATGTATTGTGTTGTACATATCATAAAAATGAACTGTTGCATATTTAAAAGACGTAAACTATATCTAACCTTGACGTCACTATAAACATTATCCTATATAAAACCAATAAACTCAGCTGATAATTTTCTTGATTAAAGTAAATTGTATGTATGGAGGAATATTATGTTATTTCCTCGAGTATGTCCTAGTTGAGATTCTATAGATATTTAGCGGGTTTTTTTTCTTCATGGAAATGTTAGAGCCTTCGGAACTCTTCCACCCGCATCCCCATCCTCAGATGTAATAATATATGAGGAGTCCTTTGTGTGACGCCACATATGATAGCCCCAGGATATTTAGAATCAAGGCGATCCTCACATATTTCACAGGGATAATATATATTATTATTAGCCGAGCCGAAATGACTATTTTTATTACTGTTTTTACTCCTTTTCTCTGACAATCACCAGTGCCAATCTTCAGTGTGGGTTTTCCAGACTTACTGCTCCCACTATTATTATTACTCGGCGAGGCATGCACTTTCAAATGCCGAAGCAAATCATGTCGCTCATAAAATCCCTTTCCACACGTCTCACATTTATACCCCTGCTTCTCGTTCCCATGGACGCGATTACCATGCCGCTTGAGCCCAGAGGGACTCCGAAACGCCATGGAACACTGAGTGCATCTATGACGCTTCTCGGACCTATGCTCTTCCTGATGAGTCAAGAGGGAAGATGCAGACGTGAATTCCTTGAGGCAAATGGAGCATTGATAGTGATTCTCCCATGCGACAAGTCTGAGTGCTTCTTAACATCCCCTTCGCTCTGAAAAGTCAAGTTACATATAGAACATGGAAATGTAGGAGCCAGGGGCACTAAGGGCTCTTCAAGTAGTCCATTTTCCAGGCCATTATACTGCCCAAAGGCCGTGGAAGAGGAGGAAGACGGGTTGTTGGCTGATCCATGAAGGTCGCCCTCAGGCCGCGTGGCGTAGTTTTGCGGCATACTAAGAGCGCTCAAATCATTTTGTGGATCATTCTCCGTTAAGGGGAATTGATCATCATATTCTGTGGCTCCCCAAAGGTTTTTTTCCGTGGACGTTCTTTATGTGTGCCTCTTGGGATAGCTGATCGCGGAAAGTCGCTCCGCAGCTACTACAGGAGTAAAATACTTCATTTTGAAGCTGTTTGCGTGGATACATTATTAGTATGATTATTATAATAATTAGTGGATCCCCCGTAATTACAGTACATTTGTTGTTGATGTGTATTGTTTGTTGTATAGGTGGATGCGGGGTGGGTGTTATTATAGGAGTGTCCCGTCGTGTTATAGTCCGTTGCGGAGGCATTATTGTACTCACAGGGATTTTGGACCCCTTGGTAATAGATGCCGTTTTGAGGGGTGTTGTTGTTATAGGCATAGTATTGTTTGGAAGGGTTGCTGACTTGCTTAGGGGTGGAGGAGGGCTGTGTAAACGTGAGGTTGAGGGGAGACGAGCGCCTTTCCAGGTTTAAGGGAGAGTTTCGGTCGTAGCCAGGGTCTGTAATGTATATTTTATAAATAAGTTCATAGTTTTAAGTTAATAACAGCCCCAATTATTGATGGCGATCATGATAGTCGCTTATTAATCAACAGTTCAAAATGTTGGCGATTCTATAGGCCATATTTTATTATTATACACGACAATGAATCTGTAAATTCTGTTATGACTACAATATAAAAATCAAGGATGTTGAAATGAAATGAAAAAATTATGGGATCTTCATGTCTGCTTATTTTTTTAAAATATACAATATTACTATTTAAAAGATGCAACCAATAAAGGATTGTGAATGACATGGCCTGGATGGCGAGTCGAGAAATGGTACCAGAGAAGATAACTCTGGGATCCTTCTTGGACAATGGCTCTTAATTCAATCATATAAACTTACTCTTTTTGACAGTTTTATATTCTTATTTCGACTTCTAATTTAGTTTTTTTATATTAGTAATATTGTAGCCTGCAAAACCCCATCAATTACTTGAGTAATAGTCTTCATTTTGCCGTCCTTGGTAATAATAGTTCCTTGAGTCCGAAGTGGAGAGATTCACGACTATTTCATTGGACGAAGCCTGTTGTTGATGATGTTGCTGTTGGAGAGAGAGATCTTGGGGCTTCGTGGAATAGGAATCCTTGGCGGAGAGGTTCAGACACTCTTCATTGTAGTAAGAGGAGGAACAGCTCAAGTCCAGGCCGTTGTTGGTGCTCAAGTTGAGGCAGTCCGAGGGAGGACTCCGAAGAAGTTCTCAATCTGCTCTAGGGTCGAACACATCACGGAGATCGCTGAGGCTCTATACTACGGAGAAAATGTAAACGACATGACGACGACTGCCGTGGTAAAAGTGTCGTGACAGTATAATGTTATTGTGTATAAGTGTGTCAGCTGAACAATTTGAGGGAATGTTATGTAATAGAAAAAAGGCGTAAATAATGAAATCAGCTACTCAAATGTAAACATGAGCAATGACGTCATAAAGGAAAAATATGTAAATTTTATTCGTGGCTGGAAAAAAATCAATAATAATCAATGGTTTTTTCGTGCTTTAAAACGAGCGTTAAACGTTTTTATAACTAAGGTCTTTTCATTTTTCACATGACAAAGAATACGCAAAAAATTAAAGAGTACTTTCTAAAAATTGAACAATCTTTGTTGATAATTATAAGACAGTAAATGAAAAAACTCTGTAGCCTTCCATTTCCTACAAAATCCAAGTACATATATAATTTATATAATATTAGTGATTCTAGGCAATCCCCCCCCGGGCATTTACCCCCGTTAGTAATATTTCTTATCTCTTAAAGTACACTTGTGAAGTTGACTCTGTTTTCTAGCTATTAACAAATGTGACGTCACTGGTTAGCTATCTATGTACAGCTAGACAATCATACAGTTTGTAACCTATCAACTCAAGATCCTTATTTATCTCATATAGGTCCTAAGCTATTTTCTAAGATTTCATCAAGAGATTTGAGTTGATAGGTTACAAACTGTATGATTGTCTTCTTGTACACACATAGCCCAGATATAAGGTCTAAGACACGAAATTTGCAAGATTTGCAAGTTTAATTTATAGAGATTCCAAGTCCAAAGAACTATGACTTCGTGCTTAACCAGTGACGTCATATTTGTTAATAGCTAGAAAACATAGTTTACTTCAAAAGTGGACTTTAAGAGATAAAAAATATTACTAACGGGGGGTAAAGCCCGGGGGGTGATTGGCACGGGGGTGCTAGTCCAGGGGGTGATGTCTGGGGGGTGGTTGTCCTTTTACGAATATTAGTGTGTTTAAATTTCAAATAATCTATAATAAATTATAACAGACTATGTACTTAATTGTCCTTTGTTATAAATTGTCCGATATTAAATGTATATGAAGAAGTCATAGAGCAGATACAAAAATAATTTTTTCTCTTTCTAATCTACGTACCGAATATCGATCGATACTGAAGATATATAATAAATCTACTGAATACCGGTATCGATCAGTAGAAGGTATATACCGAATATCGAACCGGCGGTAGATTTTTCTACCGAATCCCAGAAGAAAAAGAGTAAAAACAGTAATAAAAATAGTCATTTTGGCTCGGCTAATAATCATAGAAAATATATATTATTACTGTGAAATATGTGAGGCTCGCCTTGATTCTAAGATATCTTGGGCTATCATATGTAGTGTCACACAAAGGACTCCTCATATATAATTACATTCTGAGGATGGGGATGCGGGTGGAAGAGTTCCGAAGGCTCTAACATTTCCATGAAGAAAAAAACCCGCTCATTTCTACAGAATCTCAACTAGGACATACTCGGCAGCAGGCCCAGGCTTTTGGGGCGGCCCTACAGTTGTTATGGGGGGGGGGGGGTTGGCACATTCATAAAAAATCGGCCCCACGTCACTCAGTGGGTGAGTGGGCCTACGTCACTCGTGGGCGGGCCTGGCCCTCTCAGGCCCGCTCTCCCGCCGGGCCTGATATATATATATGAGCCAGATCTACCATTTTAGTACTTTTCTATTTAAATTTTTTGCTGTCTGGTTAATTCGCTCACCCCTACTTTTGTCGTGTTGGATATACTCGGCGTACCAGACTGCTGCTCTAACCTAAGCTCCCTATCTAATAAAATTGGAAACAATTAACTATAAATATAAACACAATTATAACTGTTTAAAAAAAAACTTTTTTTTTGTACTTTTTAACCATTTGAATATGTGAACCAACATGTACATATTACATCTTGTAGAGGATAGAAAGAAAAGTGAATTACAAATATTTATTTACATTTGTCTACTCTTTCAAAAAAATGGTAGCTATATCGGAAAAATTTCCATTTTTCGTTCATTGTGATGCTCTTTATTATACTTTTTGAACGTTTGAATAACATATTTTGACAAATATCCTTTCGTATTGTTTTTTCGTCCTCTGGTGAAGACTTTTTTCATAATCCCCCGATCATCACTTTTGTCATAAACACAAAAAATAATTTTTATTAGCATTTCACATTTTCTGGCAGTTTTAAATGACATAAATAGTATTCTTGGACAAATTTGATCACACTTGGTTTATTCATTTTCTTATTAACTCTAATATCCATTTTTTATACCTGAAGTCCATAAAGAGATCCAAATCATCATCGGCCTTCTTATTCAAGATGTCACCAAGTAAGATAGATTGTGTTTCATCAGATCTATAATTATCTATTTATTGTTGGGGTTTCAAACACCCCAAGAGATTACAAACGTTTGGTTTCGATAAAAGGCAATGAAGCATTAAATATAACGTTTATCGCCGTATTATACTATAAAAATGATCGCTGACATAAGGGGTATGTTTTGGTGGTCCGTCAACGTTGAACTATTGGTGTGACGTCCAAAAGCCTGCGTGGGCTGACCAGCTATAATAATGGGTCTTCAAGTCACTCCTAATAACAAAAATACTCATAAGACACAACTTACGAACATCAATGGGCACTTAAATACTTATGGAACCCTCGACTATCTGGCTACCTAACGGAATATTGAGGTTTAAAATCTTGTCTCATGGTTGTTCCTTAACCCTCCGAAAATGGGTTTTTTGGGTCCTGACATATATATAACAGGATATCGGGGATCCAAACTTTCTGTCTAAAGGTCATCAGATCCCATCAGTCTTAATGATTAGGTTTGGAACACCGATTTCTCTGCGATAATGTTGTACTGCTGAAGGAAGGCAAATGATAAAGCAAGTGAAATATTCTTTGGAGAGAACACAGTATATGGAATTTCCAGTTCAGCAGCGGTTCAGCAATATAACATTACTTAATCACAACAATAGCATCAGCTTTGTTAAGCACATTTGTTGTGATGCGCAGTGAGCTACTAAACATCAAAAGGGTGATCCATGTCGTCGTCTGCGCTACAAAACTTGCTCCCCCCAGCGCAAGACCAAAGGGAATAGCTGTCTGTAATGGTCACCCATTTTGGAACCCTGGCCGGTGGCTTTAATCACGCTGCCTGAACGTGATTGTGCGTTGGGCGCTGAAGTGGTAGAGGTCCATGGAAACTTGCACCGGTTGAATGAGGTTGGATGGAAAATGAGTGTTTGATTGCGATGAGCATGGAATGAGTCGGGATTTGAAACGGAGTCCTCCTTGCCATTAAATTCCAGGACTAAATAATCGGAAAATTTTCTGCATGATGCGTAAGGACCTTTGTAAGGTCTGGACAACGGCTGCTGTACTTGATCCTGACGACAAGGCATGCGAGGCTGTGTTTGAGGCGCTGAGCTTCGGGGAGAAGCGGAAACCCGACGAGCCGTATGCAAAAGATAGCACCTCGAGCTTGATGTTGAGCGAGTTCAACATGTTGAAGCAGAGGATGGTTTGTCCGGCGTGTGGACGATGCTGCCTGGAAAGACGGAGGTTCCCCATATAAAGCTTCTGCGGCTGCAGAGCATCCGAGGTCGTCCTTGACCATTGAGCGGTGGCCC
>CP045900.1:2846366-2870245 GCA_013387185.1 Caligus rogercresseyi | reverse complement strand
ATAGATGGATGTACCCGGCGTTGATCGGGCCATTTTATATGTTGTGGAAGTCCGATAACTTTTATAAATTATTATAATCAGTATACTTTTATATAGCTTTTATCATGAGATAGCAAACCGACCTTTCGAATGAAACCGTCACAGTAAAGAGGCTTGGCAGTGTAATATAAGTGCTTTAGAGTAGGAGAGTCTGGACGTATGACTGATGATCATAACATAAAGCTGACAAACAAATTTCTAATCATATACTAATGGTGTTTGGATTTAATAGCAAATGTAATGTTATTTTTTTTAATCAAAGGGTATATTTCCTGTAAATATGACAATTGAGTTGAATTTGCTATAAATTGCATATTTTTTTGACTTTGCCACTATTTTTAGCAGAATTATGATTTATAAGTTGAATAACATATTATTGCATTTCTAATTCTATTCGTAATGTGCGCAGCCCTTCATTAATCACGAAACCTTTACCCAGAATAAAGCAACAAATTATGGAACGACCATTTGATACTTTTATCGTTAGTAAAGTATTACGAAAAACTTATTTTGTTGATTGATCCTAGAGATTAAAAAAAAAAAAAGGTTTCGTTATTGATGAAGGGCTGTCCACATTACGAATATAATTAGAAATGCATAATATTGTTATTCAACATATAATCCTATTTCTGCTAAAAATAGTGGCAAAGTGAAAAAAAATAATGCAATTTATAGCAAATTGAACTCAATTGTCATCTTTTTACATTAAAATATATCCCCTAAGATTTATAAAAATAATATAATACATTTATTGTAAAACAGAAGGGTAGACCACGTTCTTTGTTTTCTGGTCCAAAGCGTGGATGTGAAGACTGGTTGACTCTCCCACACGCGAACATCCCACGTAGAGTTGCCCATGTGAGAAGCATGGTGTGTGAAGATCGAGCCCCACAACTCGAAGCGATTGTCCTTGTGCCTTGTTTATGGGCATGGCGAAACAGGGACGGACAGGGAACTGGGGGACGTTTAAATGGAAAAGGGCAATCTGATGTAATCAGTGGGATCCTGGGGATGAACACACTTTGCCCTTTTCCCTGTCCAGTGATGATGGTGGCTTCGATGATATAAACCATCATCTGCTTCACGATGAGGCGCGTTCCATTGCACGATCTTGGTGTGTCTAGGTTCCTGAGTAAAATGATAGGACAGCCATGTTTGAGGGTTAATACATGTGGAGGGAGGCCTGAAGGGTCAAGCGAGTTGAGAAATTCGGTGGGATAATGTGTCACCTGGTCTGTCTCGGTGACACTATCCACCGAGCGGTAGGATCTCTCTTCGCCTGGAATCTGCTTTAGCAGGTTACTGTTGATGTTGCCCACCGTCTCTTTAGTTGGTGCCAGGATCGCACGCTCACAGATGGTTTGCATGGTTTTTTATTAAGATTGGGATACACAGTGTGACATAATTGTTGAGGAGTAGAAACGAAGTTGCCAATGCCTGCCATGCTGATGTGTCCATCTTGATCTTGGGGCAGCTGTCCATTTCCTATCGGGAGTAAAGTTGAAGGGAATGTATCCGCTGTGGTGCTCCCAGCAGGCGGGAACGCATGTTGGTTGTCAGTTGCATACATTCCACAAAGCGCCAGATGGGACGATTTCAGACATGCGTTAATTTCGTCAGCCGGAGTTCCCCTCGGTATAATGGGGAGAGTTTGCCTGAAGTCACCAGCTAGTAGCAGCACTACACCTCCAAAAAGAGAATCGTTAGACCTAATGTCCTTCAGTGATTTGTCCAGCGCGTAGAGGGCATTCTTGTGGGCCATGGTGGCTTCGTCCCACACAATCAGACGGGTCTCTTTGAGGACATTCGCTTGACCGACTTTCCGCCGATCGGGTTTGTCGATTCCTGGCGGCATTTGCTGAGTTGCGTCTTGACCAACTTTCCGCCGATTCCGCCGATCGGGTTTGTTGATTCCTGGAGGCATCTGCTGCTAATCTACCTTGATGCTGTTCACGCGTTTCTACCGCATGTGTTTGTAGATGTCGTTCTCGATTCGCCAACAATCTGGTCTCTCTATCTTCATGAGTTTCACCCGATCGATTTGTTGATGCTCTTGCAGCTAAATCTGTTTTCCGTGAAAGGCGTGGTCGCTTTTTGGGCGGCATTTTGGTGTAACTGCGAGGAAAAAGAGAAACATTATATACATTTGTCTTCCATTGATCCTGTCTCTCTCTCTCCCCAACACACAGAAGTAACAGCATATGCTGACAAACTATTGACAATGAGCAGCCCACGCTCCATTACAGAGACTGACCGACTTACAGTTAGATAGAGAGAGACATGGACTGATTGATAGAGGGAGAGACGTACAGAGAATGTGTACATGGCGAGCCAGTTTGGAAAGCATTAATTAATGTGAAAAGAAATGAGTGTGTATATCATAATCACACCCAACACCCCGCCGTTTCATAATGTATAAACTTAGGTTCCGAAATCTTATTCTTACAAAAAATGGCTTCAATAAATTAAAAAAAAGCTAAAAGATTTTTAAGAGGCTATGAGGAAATTTGAACAAATGTTTTTCAAATAATTTTATAGTAAATGGAAGGGTTGATTAGGAACGACAACCTTTTAAAAAGAGTTTTAAAATCAATGTCAAATGTACCGTCGGTTCCATTGGAAGCTATTATAAATTTGCTAAAATCTGTGTATTTCTCCAAATAAAATATGAAAAATCTTCAAGAGCAAAAAGCTAGTCATAGAAAAAGTTTAAGAGAGAGGCGAAAAATAAAACAGTGGATTAATTAAATGCTCCAATAAATTATACTTTTTTCTAATTATAAATATGTCTTTGTAATAATATTTATGTAGTTTATGATTATAAGCAGTATTTTGTTTTGTTATAATTTATGAATTATATACTTTTTTCTAAATATGTCTTTGTAATAATATTTATGTAATAATGATTATAAACAGTATTTGTTTTTTAATAGTTTATAAATTATATACTTTTTTCTAAATAAGTCTTAGTAATAATATTTGTGTAATATATTATTATAAACAGTATTTTTATCATTTATTTCGTAGTTTTTTATGTGTTTTATCATATAATGATTGAAGAGTTTGCTTTTTCATGAAATATTTTGGATAGTTTCAGCAAATTTAAATATCAAAATTTATGAGTACGCACAAAATTTATTTTTTCTCCATTTTCTAATAGAATTGTGATAATTAATTCTTCTATGATCTAATTAAAGGCTAAATTCGATATATTTAACATATTTTACTTATAAAATAGACCCTCTTTTGGTATATATGACGTCATGCTCATTAGGTAGGTTGCGTGGCGGTGTATTTTTTACTTTCATGGGTAAAATGGCTCTACCTTACTTTAACTACCTTGATCACACCATGGTGGTAATCATAGGCGTAGGAGACGGGGGGGCAACTGCCCCCCCCAAAAAAAAAATTCGGGTGAGTCCTCAAATTCGGGCAAATTGATTGAGGTATTCGGGCATTTAAGTTGAAGAATAAAATATGAAATTATGAAAGCCACTGGATTTTGAATTATAACCAAATAAATATAATCTAATGAATAGTATGTAATTAGTATAAAGAAAACAATAATTTACATAGCTTTCTTCTTTCTATAATATTAACAGTTCTTGTTGAAATTCGGGCAAATTGAATGCTGCCCCCCCCCCCCCCAAACCAAACATCTCCCCTACGCTTATGGTGGTAATCACTTACATTGGGAATTCTGTGTTATTCCGATAGGTCCATAAACATTGGCAGAAGACGTATGAAGCTAACTTTGTAATAGGAGGGAGAAGAATACGACTAAATGTAGGAGCATTGAGCAAATGAACTATTAAAAATGACAGACAAACTTAATAATATTTTTTCTTTCTTTCTCAACTGCACAGTACATCCTCCTAAATCCTGTTATTTACGAACCGGGTAATATTTTTGTTAAACTGTAGCATTTATTTTCGACGCTTCATAAAATTTGATCTGGAAGAGGGTAAGGAAACATTTTGTTTAAGTGCACAATGCATCCTCCTCAATCCTCTTATTTACAAACCAGTTAACCCCATGGTTAAACTGTAGCATTTATTTTCGACGCTTCATAAAATTTGATCTGGAAAGAGTGAGGAAACCTGTTTGTTTAACTGCACAATGTATCCTGATCAATTCGTTATTTACAAACCGGTTAATATTTTTGTTAAACTGTAGCATTTATTTTCGACGCTTCATAAAATTTGATCTGGAAGAGAGTGAGGAAACCTGTTGTTTAACTGCACAATGCATCCTCATCAATCCTCTTTTTTACAAACCGGTTAATATTTTTGTTAAACTGTAGCATTTATTTTCGACGCTTCATAAAATCTGATCTGGTTTGCTGACAATAGGAGAGAGAGAAGAAACCTGTTTGTTTAACTTTGATCGCTCTCTGTGAAACTCTGCCTTGCTCGGTTAATGTCTACCTGGATTCATTTATTCTTTCTCCCTTTTTTATTTTCGATAATTCATCAATTTTGAAGATACATACCAACATGCAGCGAGAAAAATTCTTAGAAAAAAAGTTCTTCAAAACATATCTTATGAAAAAAAATCGCTTTATTTGTCAAAAATGAAAAAGGCCATTTCTAGCCCAGTGTGGCCTTAAAGGCCTTTTATTTTTTCCTTGACCACCACTGTACTGTCAGCATACCATGTGCCAAGTTTGGTGGCTCTCAGACAAAAACTGTGGCCGTGTATACGATGCATAGGGACATACACACTCATTTTTATATATATCTAATACTAGATTATATAATATATATAGATATAATATATATATATAATAACATTTTTATAAGATTTTTGACATGAGGACAGTCAACAAATGTGTGATCAACGTTGTTGTACAACTTGCCACATTAAGGCAATTTCTTCCAATACTGATGGATATCGAGGTTTTAGAAAAGAACTTTTTCTTGGTGTTTTTGCGAATGATATCCACAGTGTAGTTGCTTTAAAAGTTAAGGACCCATCTCCAAATAATACGTTGTGCTGTATCCAAGTCTCTGATAGCCGAACATAGACGAACATACTAATCACTGTTTATTTAGTACACCTCTATTCCTTATTCATATTCTTAGTGATGTCAATAAAACTTTAAGATAGATTCTTGGTTAAATCTGAGATAAAAGAGCTACACATCCTCCTATTTGTGTTTTAGGTTTTATTTAGTGCTGGAAGATAGCGTCGATGGAAAGGTTTGAGGAGCCAAACATCTTCCTCATATACAGCCTTTTCTGCGATTATAGGAGATTGGAGGCCTTATATAATACGGCAGTCAATAGATTAGTTCTATTGCATGAAGAAACAAAACTTTCATTGTTTCATTGCCCTGTTTGACGTGATTCAATAAAAAGTTAATGGTTGTAGAAGAAGGATTATGATATCCACGATTTAAAAACCAACTACAGTCCAGGTTCACCTTTCCACCTCCAAATCTGCCACTTCTAAGAACATTCACCAATTCAAATGAAAGAAGACATTGAGATGAAAAGAATCAAATTCACTTGCCAACGGCAAGGTACCCGTCATTCTCAAAAAAGGCATTGTAATTCCGGTGCACAAAGGTTATAGGGAACCCCCCAAAGGACCCAGCCTCGTATCGGCCAGTTTCCCTGCTCCCCGTCCTCTCCAAGATCTTGAAGAAGGTAGTTAAGGCTGATCTGGAGTACCATATGGGAAAAATTAGCGCCTTACCCAACAGCCCATTGGCTTTCGGGCTGGCCGCTCCACTACTACAGCCATTGGAACGGCTCACAGCAAATGGATAAAGGCTGTCCAGGAAGGGAAGGTCGTAGGCATACTGGCCTTTGATCTATCCTCCGCGTTTGACACCGTCGACTGTGACCTCCTACTGCAAAAAATCAAGGACCTTGGCGTCACAAGGAGAGTGGGAGACTGGTTTGGATCCTACCTGAATGGAGGCAAGCAATGCGTCAATTGGAACGGCACCAGGAGTAACTTCGTCGACGTGAAGTATGGGGTCTGCCAAGGTTATATCCTTGGTCCTTTACTCTTCTCATACTCATGGCTGGCCTCCCAGTGGAGATGGGGGTGAGTGAGAACATTGTTTGCTATGCAGACGACGTCAGCGTCTGGACAGCGGGCAGAGATGTTGATGTGGTGGAGACCAATCTGAACCTCCTCGCCGCCAAATTTGTGGAGTTTGCAGCGAGAAATGGGCTCTCTTTAAACCACACAAAAACCCAGCTACTCCTGGCGGGTGGTAGGGACAGTAAAGAGAGAAGGAAGAGGGTTGAGGTAAAGGTCGGCCCCTCCACAGTCTCCCCCTCCAGCGAATTGGAGTTGCTAGGGGCAAAGTTTGACTCCACCCTTTCACTCAACTTAAATGTTGACATCATGGCGAGGGCAGCCAGGGTCAGGGCCAACATGATTATAAGGTTGGCGAAGCACATCTCAAGGGGTCCTTACCTCCACCAACTTGCCAAGGGCATTGTTCTTGGGAAAGTTGGCTATGCTGTCTCAGCGGTCACACCCGTACTGTTTGGAGACAGTAACCCCACAGGACCACTTTCAGCTGCCCAGGTAGCTCTGAATGATATTGCCAGGACTCTCACTGGCAGGCTCAGGAGAGAGCACATACCCGTCCGGGACCTCCTGAAGTCGGCAGGGCTTCCATCCATCAACACCATGGCCGTGCGGTCGGCAGCAATGGAGGCGTGGAAGGCATTTTGGAGTAGGGACGGCGAAGAAGGAGGGAGAAACCCACTTGGCCGCATGCTCTTCGAGACAAAAAAATGGAAAGGAGACCAGATCCGACGCAGCCGGAATCGTCCCCAACCCCCTCCTCTGGCAGGCAGATACCCTGGTATGTACTGCAAGAACTGCCTGGAATAAAAGTCCACAGTTGTGACAGGCCAGGACGTGGAGAGCTGCCAGGGATGCAGCAATAGTTTTTTTGTAGTTTGTAGTTTTTAATCTTTTTCATTAATAAAATATATTTTATTTTTGTAATTTTAACTTCAATCGAAACTCTTCGTCATAAATCGACAAGAATATTTTTGAAAGTTTCAGATTATAAAAAAGATAGTGGGATTTTTTTTATTGTGAAAAAAATTGTCATTTTAATATTCCAAAAAATAATGATTCCATTAAAATGGAATTAATTCTGCAACTTTATTACCTTTGAAAATATGTATTATATCTAAGATAAGTACTAGATTATAGACTTATTTCAGTCAGGAAATTAATTTTACTTTTTATACAATTGTATAGTTTTGATATGTATTCTTAATTTTTACATATTATACATAAATACTAACCATCCTCACGCATATCTTCGGTCACTCACTGAGAAAAATGGGGTTCCCTTTAGTTAACTTTCAGTATATTCCAAACATAACTGTGGGTGTGACATCCAGGCTTAGTCTTACACTGAGGCATGTAATTGTCTGACAGCCCTATTCCATACTCTAGATCCCAGGGTCCTCTTGCTATTAAATAACTGTGGGCTACATGTCCTTATCCAAGCTTAGTAGGTGCGGAGTCAAGCACTAATGGATGTAATCCTCGGACTGTCCTGTTTCATAACCTCGTTAATTTCCTAAGCTTTTGTTTTGAGAAGCAAAATTTGTAAACCGTGGAAAAAGTAATATATATATTACTTTTTTCTTCGGTTTACAAAACATATTATGTTGCCACTTTTTTTAAATGCCACTAATTATCTCAAATGTCTAATAAAACGTTCATGTATGTATTTTCGCAATTGCCCTCATTAGTTTTACTCTGTTTCTGTATATAATTTTAGTATATTTTATTTTTACACTGTTTAAAATTTTCACAGTCAACTGAATAAAAACATTTAAACGAAAAACAAACTTTTTTGATTATAAAATTGTTCCTTTAAACCAGTGGTCCCCAAACTTTTTCTGCTGGGCCCCCTTTGGTACATAATAAATTTTTGCCCCCACCCCCCCAAAAAAAGGACAACCACACATTTTGTTCTCAGAGTCCATTGCAGTTTATTTCACACATTGTAATTAATACAAATATCAACCTTTTTTATTGTTGAAAAATAAAAGTGAACTGCCATAAACTGCAGTTTGTAATAGGTGTCAAACCTCAACCTTTTTTTTTGTTGTTGAAAAAATAAAAGTGAACTGCCATAAACTGCAGATTGTAATAGATGTCAAACCTCAACCTTTTTTTATTGTTGAAAAAATTAAAGTGAACTGCCATAAACTGCAGATTGTAATAAGCGTAACAGTTTTCAAGCACCTTAACTGTGATATTATGTTCAGTGAAACAGGTTTTTTTGATATATTTTAACATTTAATTCATTTTTGAAAAAATTGCATCTCTGCAAAAATGGGTTTATAACATGACCACTCCTGAGAGGAAAACAAGAACAAAACCCCTAAGGTTTGTAGTACTAAATTGGCACCTTTAATCCTCACATTTTTTCAATGACTGATGTGGGCCTGCTTCATGCTGCAGATCTTGTCAAATCTGGGTTACAATTTTGAGATTACCACTCTTAGTTCATTCTCAATGTCCAGCTTTGATCTGTACTTGGTTTTGATGGAGGACACAGCAGAAACCCCTATCTCGCAAAGGTAAGATGTGGCATAAGGAAGGAGTATGGCCAGGGCTCTCTTGCCAAGAAGTGGGTACTCTTTCTCCACTCCAATCCAAAATGCAGCCAGTGTCTTTGACTGAAACTGCAACCTCATTGTTGAGTCAGAGGTGACATCAATCAACTGTTCCTCTTCTGATGTGCTGAAGTCGGCAGGTGGTGATGCACTGAAGGGATCACAGATTCAATCATATTTTTTTGGATCCTGCATCAGGAAATATCTCTAGAGATGTTTCTGAAGGGCAGAGATGTGTGCTTCCATACATAGGATCACTGTGTTCTGCAGCTTGTTGTCTTCGATGAATGATTTCAGGTTCTCAAGTGAGTCCACACGTCCAACTTTCACTCGCTGCAGCCACATCTCAAGTTTTCTGGTGAATGATGTGATTTTATCTGCCAGATGTGGGAGGTGTGTATTTGTGCCCTGCAACTGTAAATTCACTTCGTTGAGTTTCAGAAAAATGTCACTGAGTTATGCAAGTTTCATGAGGAACTTGTTACAGTGAAAGTTGTGGGCAAGATCGCTGCCCTCTTCTTCCAAAAATATGCGGATTTCATCTCGCAGTTCAAAGACCCTGGACAGCACTTTCCCACGTGTCAGCCATCGGGACTCGCTATGGAACAGAACAGTTGTGGTCGGAGCCATTTCCTCACACAGTGCCGAAAAAATCCTTGCTTTGACAGGTCTTACTTTTATATAGTTCACTGTGGTAATGACGTGGGTCATTACATCATTCAGCTCGGGACTCAGCTGCTTAGAAGCAAGTGCTTCGCAGTGTATCATGCAGTACGTCCACTGCGCATTGGGGGATACGCGCTTTATGAGCGCTTGCAGCCCTCCCTGCTTCCCAGCCATAGCCTGCGCCCTGTCGATGCATATCCCCATACAGTCCTCCCATTTCAGATTGGCCTCTTTCAAGTAAGTGTCAATGATTTTCAAGAGTTCTTCTGCTGTGGCTCTGTCAGAAATTTGTTTGCAGAAAAGCAATTCCTCCCTCATGTCATCTCCATCTATGAATCTGACATAAGTTATCAATAGACAGTCTTTGTTCCTGTTAGTGGCTTCATCCATCTGCAGGGAAAGTGGCCGTCTCGCACCTTATCATTAAGCTGCTCCTTGGTTTGCCTGCTGTAGAGTCATGAAGCATAATTGAAACCATGTCCATAGCACAGGGAAGTATTAATTCCTCCGCTATTGTGTGCGGCTTTTTACACTGCGCCACTCAGGGAGCAACTTTATATGAGGCGAGTTGAGCATTTGCCGGTACGGATGCAGCGTTAGTAAAGAGAGACTGTTGAGCACGGTAGCTCACTTGTTTTTGTTGGAAAAAGTCAACTGGCTTGTCTTTGTGCTCTGGATGATTTGTCTTCAAGTGGCATCTTAGCTTGTTCGGCTTCAAGCTGTAACAAGCTAGCACTTTACGACAGACAACACACTACGGTCTCTCATGGTCATATTAGAGGGAGCGGAGACTAGTTTGGAGTGGGAATATGATCATAGAGGCCCAAAAAAGCCAAAAACCTTTTTGGCTGATTTTGGACGATTTTTTCAACTTTTGTTTATAGAGCTGCGAAATTAGCATGGATGTTTTGGAAATGACACACTCATAATTAAAGATACATCAACATAAATTTATTTAAAAGGTTTTAGCAAAATTATATCTAATCTTTAAAACTGTGTCTCCTAAAGATAAAATTGTGTGTGTTAGTTGCATAGAGAATGCAACAGCAACATAGAGAATGGTCTAAAGGCAAGAAGAAAAACTTTGGTGTACCTATAGTGTGGAGAGAACCAAAAAACCCACTCAGATGTGCAATAAACCTTACAGCTATATATATATAAACAGAAAGAGTTTAAAGTATTCAAACTTGGATTCTGCTATCAGACCAGTGACCCACATGTTCCAGTTCCAGTGTTCGAGTCACTTCCAGAGAGGGCTGTTGGATAGAAATATTGCTAAGCCTCTGATGGACATATCGAAGATCAGTTTCCCTCTTCTTCACATTAAGCTTGAACTAATGAAATAATTTGTCAAAGCCCTGGACAAAGATGAAGAACTGTTTTTAATACATTTGTGATGCTTTTCCTGGACCGAATATTGAAAAAAAGAAGGCTGGAGTTTTTTATGGTCCTCAGATCAGAAAGCTAATGAAAGGTGATCTGTTTGTTTCTAGTATGAACCAGTTTGTGTGAAATGCTTGGAGTTCCTTTGTCTTGGTTGTGGATAAATTTCTTGGAAACAACAGTCAAGCAATTATGTGGAGTCTGTAAATAGTATGCTTGTGAGCTATAAGCAGCTAAATGCATATATGATCATCAAACTTTATTTCCTTTTCAGTACCCAGAGAAATTTCCTGAAAATCTTGGCAGTGTTAGTGATGAGCAGGGTGAGAGGTTTCACCAGGACATGAGGGATATGGCGAAGAGGCCATATGATGGCTGACTACTGTTGGAGCACAGCTCGTAACTATCCTAATTTGCAGCGGAAGAAGATATCTTCAAGAAAAGAAGTTTTATACCTGCCAGTAATTAGTAATTTAATTAATAATTTTCAATTGGAATATGTTTTTGTATAATAAGAAATAAAAGGCTTAAAAATCATTTTTGGCTTACTTTAGTAGTTGTAATAAACATAATATACATACTGAAAAATATGAAAATTTTGGTAATTTTATAAAAACTAAATTACATTTTTTGGTATTTCTAATTTTTTTCAAACTCAAAACTAGTCTCCGCCCCGACTAATATGACCATGCCATTTCCAAAAACACCCATAACATTTTTGTAGCTCAATAATCAAAAAAGTTGTGATTTTTGTCACATAAACCAAAAATTGAAAATCAAAATTTCAAAAAATTCCGACCTGATTGAGTAAAATAGTTTTTTATTTAGTTATCAGGGACCCATTAGCTATTCCAATCATTTGAAATACCCCCAGAAAATTTATTATTTTTAGATTTGTTGCCCTGTGTAGTGAGCAGGAGATCACATAGGGGACAATAGTCCAGGGGTGACTCGGGGGTAAAAATCCAGGGTTTAATGATCCTGTTCCAAATCAAATATAATCTTTAAAAAGACTTTAAAACATATTGTATTTCAAATGAACAAAACTGTACAATTGAAACAAAGGTATAAAAAAAATTATCTGGATCATATTAATTTTATGACTATCTTTCTTTTTATATTCTTCCTTGTCTTTGTTTACAAAAAGTTTGTTAAACATTTGTGATTGTTTAATAACAAGGAGTCATTTACAAAATTATTCATCCACAAGACGTGGCTCTTCATAAATCCACAGATGAGGTACTTTCGTTACTCGTTCTTCTCTCCCTGGTTCTTCTCCAAATCGGTACTCGTGCCCAGAATGTGGTGGGCAGACCCAAGGACGGTAATATGGTCGATGGAGGTCAATTATTCCCATTCCTCTTATCATTTTCTTTTAAATAGATTCCGATGGTGCAAGGGGTGATCTCATCAAGTACTTGAGGATGTTTCGAAAGTTCAAAGACGACGGCTCCCAGTCCGCTTCTCAAATCAAACGGAGACTCCGAATACTCGGGGGACAAACCTCAACTCCAAATGCATATCCAAGTATCGTTTCCATTTGGACAGATTCCCTTGACACTGGCATCTATGAGGTAAAATATTAATATGAGGGATTTTAATATATGTATTTTTGAAGTATTCTTTAGGAGTTCCATGAGCATTAGATGCAGTGCTTTGTTTTATTTCCACAAATCCAAAAAAATATACAAGTATGAAATGAATATACTTAAAATATATATATTTATAAATATTAACGAGTACAAAAAGCATATTTCAATGTATTGCTTTAAAATATTGTACCAAGAATGAACAATTTTTTTACATAGGGATTTAGTAAAATAGATTTTTTTATAAACTATAAACTCCCATAAAAAACTGTCTAAGTCTCATGATATTTATTCTCTTAACGGACAGAACACAAGTAAGAAAATTTGTCGGCCGTCAAAGTCCAGCTTAGAGTTAGTATTGCAAGTACTCTAAACCGATATACCAGTCAAATTATATACTTGTTAATGCTTAAGTCAACACTACCGATACCCCATTATGTGGTCGTGTTCCTCACTTTTGTCTATGGGTTTCGCATATATTTTTGCGAGCAGTAATACACATATTAACTTAAAAAGTCAACAATACACTTGCAAAATCAATTTTCAGATGCTTTTTTCTGTGAGTCGAGTTATTCCCATTTTATCGTCCAATAAATAGATTAAAATCTATTTTTATTCTTGTCGTTTACGCAAAAAGGTACATTTTGTGTTATTATAACTAAACTTTAAATGTATTAGTACAATGGACAAGCAAATTACTTTCCTATAAATAAATGATAAGTCAACTTTGCAAAAGTAAAATGTAGCAAAAACTGAGATGAAGTAGAGTATCTGTGGCTCTAGTTAATAATATTGGCCTATTGCATTTAACTTACTTTTATACTAATAACCCCTGATTCAAGAGTTTCTTAGATTTTAAAAGTCTATCTTCAACTTTTAACCTTTACAAAGACATTTGCATGCCACCTGAAAAATCAATTAATGAGATACATATTGAAAATACGGAGGATAATTGTCTTAACAGATGGATGCATACACCATAAAGCAGTTATAAATGATTCATTTTCAAAAGAATTGAGAATCGTATTTTACACTATGGCTCTTGTGTTTTTAATTATTTATTAATTGAATGTTGTTCTTCTTCGAAATTATAATTAAAGAATGTATTTCTTTATTTTCTATTTAATGTTTCGTATGTGAGATAGGATATTATATAATTTTAAATTCATAAACTCATTGCAACCAATGAGCGACCTCCAAATAATAATATTTTTTAAATGAAAAAAGCATAAGAGGAAAGCCAAAGGCCCTTTCAGGTCATTTTCCAGGGAGTTGTAGAAGTGTCGCAAATCGGAAAAAAGGAAAATAAAACTATTCTTTTGAACATCTTGATACAACTTCAGCAATAATCTATCATCTCAGGCTATATAAAAGAAATAGTATAGCAATTTATTAATTTGGTTGCATCTACAATGAACCTAAAGGCACTCTGTACGTGAATCATTTGTCAAAAGATGAATGGAATGTGTTCCTTAATACCGCTATCAGTGTATATTTTACGTCCTTATTAATCCATTATATGACAATACCCTATTTTTTTATTAATTTAACTTGAGCAGATGAGTTCCACTATCTAATAGTTGTCTTGTCTAATCTTACACCAATCATGGAACCTCCGCCACTTTGAGGTTGAGTTGTTTCATCCCTCCGTACTTTGAAGATTTTTTATTTCAAAGGTTGCGTGAATATGGTAGATATGTAAATATTGCAAGTGATGTCTTTGTTATTGTGCAACCATTTGATATTAAATAGAATTTTACAAAAAGGTTAAAAAGCTATTCAACAAAAGGTGTTGAGGACTACCAACCCCAAGACAATCACCCCCGTTATAAATATGTCTTGTCTCTTAAAGTCCAGGTATGAAGTTAACCATGTTTTATTTATGACAAAATTGAATGTGTGTTTAAAACCTAAGTTTCTAATATCGGTCATATGTTTTATATTACCGATATTAGGAACAAATTTTCAAACACTAATGCAAAAGAAAACATAGTTAACTTTTTTTAAATATATTTCACAGTTCAATATTACAGAATGTACATACATAAATACATAAAAACCAAAGCTAATACGTTTAAAATGAAATACAAATAAACATTATAGTTTTTAATCATAGTTAACTTCATAAGTAGACTTTATGAGATAAGAAATATTAGGCACGGGGGGGTGAATGCCCGGGGGTGATTGTCTTGGGGGTGGTAGTCCTGTTATGCAACAAAAGTTGATTATAATTTTGGTATTGTAAAATTGAGCTACTTTATGAATAGCGTAATAGCTTTTAATTAAGGGATTTGGAAGACATTTTGAACAAATGGAAAATATGCAAATGAATCGAACATACTATTGGCAGGCTGATATTGTTCAAAAAAACTTGTATGTTTGAAGATTATATATTACACCGAGGAATAGATATTGGCAATTTTATTGTTTTGCCTTACAAAATAAGCCTCTAACCATATTGTGTTTTTTTTCATTTTTAGCACAGTTGTGGAGGCGTAATCATAACCAAAACAGCTGTTTTAACTGCGGCACACTGCGTTTACTTCGCTGGTTTCTACAGATACACTCCAAAGCAACTTAGGGTGAGATGCATAAAAATATATTATAAATCTTATGAATCCTTAGAACGTTAGCCAATTCAGGAAATATTTGTGTTTTAAATAGACAATATGTTTTAAGATATTTAACTTGAGCTATATTCTTCGAGACTTCAGAGAGCTCTTTGATAAAATATCTTATTCCTTTTTTTATAGATCGTTGCTGGCGAGCATGATTTGAAAAAGAGGTCCCAAAACGAACAAATTCGATCTGTGAAGCAAATTATTATTCACGAGGTTTGGGAAACTGCACAGACACTAAGGCTGATGTGTAAGTTATTATCAGGAGATATCCGATTCATCAACTGATTTTTCGATTCTTCGGAAGTCATATCATGGGTATTAGGGGTATTATAGAAACCTAATATTAAGATATCAAAATTTATCCCCCCGCGAAAGTTGCGTCATAAGAAACTAAATGATCGTAGAAAAATGGATTTTGGTTTGACCCCCCCTTACCCCCCCTCCCAAATTGCGTTCAAAAGTTTCGTTATGAAGCAAAACTTTTTTGTTATTACTTATTTTGAAAAAATATAGTTTTAGCTATGATCAATTTATGACTTTGTTATTTTTTGCAAGTTTTCGTCAAATAGTATTAGTGCCAATAAATGAACATAAGTACTGACGCGCCAACCTTTTTTTAAATATCGGCTCCTACTAAGGTTCTTTTAAGGTTTCTAGAAGGAAAAAGAAAAAGAGGGTACTCATGTTGATGTTTTAAGTTATTTTTAAATATGTTTGCTTTTCACATCTTATTTTTCATACAGGAACTCCCTCACATGGTTGAGAATATAAATCTATGACGTTGATAATATCCATACACTTTGCAGATAATAATATAATGACGAAAATGTTTTCTCACAAATAAAAATAAGTTATTGTTAAGATATCCTCTTGACTTGGCTCCCGATTTAAATCCTTTTTTGCAGCCGCCTGTACAAATGAATGCGCAAGGGTTTCCTGTGCTTGAGCGATGGCCCTGTCCGCCTCCTTAATTAGGGTGCCACTATATCTGAAATATCAATGGATTTGTCCTCGTATGTCGCACTGTTTTGGGTTAAAGGTCAGCAAGGGCGTCATAGCGTTAATGCACATTAGCCCTGGCTTTAATCAGTCTATTTACGGGCACTTCTACTATTGAGTGCTCTCCTTTGGAGGGGAGTTGCTTTTGCAAGGGATTATGCAGTTACGCAGGGTGTCACTACATTTTGCAATCGCTGACACAAACTGCCGAGGAATAATTTTAAATGATGTACTTTCCCTTCATCAGTCTTGAATTCAGAGAGATCCATATTGTTATTCTTCACTTTGTTCGTAAACAAAAACAAGGAGAAGTAATATATTTAGTGACGTAGTGCTCAGACGTCAGTGGTCTTTAAGGATATGCTTAGAGTAGAACCCATTCCCGAAAATGAGGATGAGATATATTCAGTGAAAGATGGAGATATATATCTGTGGAAATGAAGCGATTATTCCTCCTTCAATGAGGGTTATAAGGGTCAATTACCGACTGCGCCATGAAATATTAGGATGGGAAAGATGAGACAATATTACTAACATGTGAGTAACATATATTCTAGGTGAAGTATGTGTATCTACATACATATAAGGGCTGTGACGTGTAAAAGGTTAAGTGTATAATACTTCATATATATATACAGTAACGGAGTGGGAAGAATTTATCCACCGGGACAATTATGCCCTTGCCAGCCTTATACAGGTCCTTATATGCAATGGGAGGCTGTGAACGGCCGTTTATGTTTTCTTGAGGCCCACGGCCACTCCACATAGTTGCCTTCGAGGGCGATACAGCGATTATAGCGATCTTTCAATTTCATAACAAATTTCAGATTCTGCTCAGAATCATCAATTCGTTGTTGTTTTTGGTCGATTGTGAGCTCTCACGGCACCCACTTTGCACAGAACTTTCGCATGTCCAAATATTCATGCACGATATGTCCAATGCGCTCTTTCGATATCTTCATAGTCTCAGCTATCTGGATCAACTTCACTTTACGGTCATTTAAAATCATTTTGTGGATTATTTTTATGTTTTCTGGTGTAACCACCTATTTTGGGCGTCCACTGCGTTTATCATCATTCGTGCTCACACGACCACGTTTGAATTCAGCAAACCATCGACATATGGTTGCTTTCGATGGAGCAGAGTCCAAATAACATTCTTCAAGCCAAGTTTGAGTTTCGACGGTATTTTTCCCCATCAAAAATAATGTTTTATTAACACACGAAATGCGTCTTTTTCCTTTTGTTTCAAAATAACAAAAGTAGCTTAACTTAAAACGCAATATCTCACAAACTAGTTCTCAGACAGCTGTTATATTTATGCATGTATGTTTTGAAGGTTGGTACTAGCTGACAGTCATATGAAAACGAATCCACTGGCGCCATCTATGTGTTAGTCTCGGGACTTATCAGCCGACATTGTATATACGTATATAAATATATATATATATATATATCAGGCTTGTGAGCGTTCAGCTTTTTTTGCGTTCAGCGTTCAAAAATAATAGCGTTCCGTTCAGCGTTCCGTTCAATGTTTTTGCGTTCAGCGGTCCGTTAGCGTTCAGCGTTCAAATATTTAAAAATAACAATGTGTATTTTGAAAAATGGAAGTACTATTTAGGGGTTTTATAATAAAATGAGCCCGAACCGACTTTCAAATGATATAAATTTGTTGACTGGATCTAACCCAGGGGTTCCCAACCTGGGTCCGCAGAACGTCTATATTCACTACATAAGAAGGTCGCCAGACTGGAGATTTTTCTATAGGGGGGTCGCCAAAGAAAAAAGGTTGGGAACCCCTGATCAAACCCCAACTTGTATATATTTTTCCTGACCCGTAACAAATAATCATTAAATTAATAGTTTTCCATATATAAAAGACAAACACGCCAGTCAGCATGAAAGAAACTTAACTATTTTCAATCTTATTAAAAACAACTTCAGATCAAATATATTTGAAAAAGTGTCGAGATGACCAGACTCGCTTATTTTCGAATAACGGAGTCCGAGTTCGATATTAAGAATCTGCAAAATAGTATTTTAAACCTTCGATGTATGAGTAACTGGATCCCTACTTTCTTCCGTAATGGATACATTACATTTTAAATTATAATAATATTTAAGGTGTAATAAATCAAGATAAATACGAGATCAAAGCTATGTAATACAAATTAATATTATAAAACAACATTATATGAATGCATCTTATTTTAGAGAGATGTATTTTTTAATCATCTTTGCAATATAAAACACATTTAATATTATATAAACACGAATCAACCATTTACTACATTAAATTGAAGTTAATATCGTCTTCGTCATTAGAAAATAACTTAATCTCAATATCAATTATTAACATTAAATTTATGCAAGGAACAAAACAAAACGCAAAATATTAACTGCAACTGTTGTAAGGGTAATTTTTTGTCTGATCAATGGCGTCAAATTATCTTTTTTTAAAGCAACAACAACAAGTTTCTAGGTCGCTTGGCCTATGGGAATGTGCAAAGAATTGATCTTACATTCCTCAGAGTACTTTGGTTGAGACATTCGCGACCATCATGGCGCCTTAAAATCTATATATCTATATATAAGCGGGGAGCGTCCGTGTTTCCGTCCGGACTGAAATCTCTTAAACTACTGGACCGTTTTAGATGAAAATTGACACACAGATGCATCTTGACACTGTGATGGTTCTGGGCTAAGTTAGATTCTGATCAGACCAGATTTGTGTCTGTGAGAGGGTTTTGCGGTTTGCATGGATTTTTGAGGGTTAGGAGGCTCGGGATGTAATTAAATGTTTTGTGGGCTTTGGCCGTAGGCATCTTTTGATATAAACAAAACTAAGGCCTAGCGGCCTTGCAAAGGCCTGGAAAAGGGTTGGAAAGTTTTGGTTGTCCATAGTTCGTAAGTGAGATGTTTTAGAGACAGAACGCAAACTAAAAGTTATCTGCATCTCTGCCCAAAGAACCTGGATCTGGAAAAAAATTCCGGATCCAGAAACTCCCGGACCCAGATTATGACATTTCCTTAACTTTTGATTCTTTCCCATTTCGAAAAAAAGCTACTCTGAAAGTATATCAAGAATAGGGTTTCCAATCGGGTCCCAAAAAAATTCCCGAAAAACCGGACCGGCCTGTCGGGAAATTCAAGAAAACCTCTGGGTCGACTTTTAATACGAAAAAAAGTTCAAAACAAAATACACGAAATGAAGGCCTTGCAAAATAAGCCTAGGTTGGTTAAGTCAATGTCCGGCCTCGGGACATATTTGGGCCGGATCCGAATTTTTTAAAGTTGCAGTTTTTCGCAATTTATTTTTGCACAATTATATCAACTTCCAAAAGGGAGCAACTTTGATGTATCAGTATCCGAATCTGAGGTCATTAAGACCCTCAAATCCGGGATTGAATATTAGGTCCTATTTCATGGACGAAGCGGAATATTTTTGAAATCCTAAATTTTGGGGGGCCTTCTGTGGGTTGTCTGTTGAAATGATCTTATCAAGTTATAAAATAGTATCTATAGAGTGTGACATTTCTAATAAGTTCGTGTCGGATAAAAAATTTATTTTAGTTATTAACTTTTTGAGTTTTGGCATAAAAACTGGGAAATGGAAAAGCGTTTTTTTCTCCACTCATGGGTAACTCACAGATTTCAACTTGAGTTCATAAGAAGGAACTTAAAGAGCCTGACAACAAACTATAAAATAAATCATTCTCAAGTGTTTCATATTTTTTCAGAAAACCCAAAAATCTGATTTTTTCAAAAAACTTAAGGGGGTACCCCATGATTTTTGGCATTTTTTTAATTTTTTTAATATAAATGTTCCCAATTGGGGAGAATAATGCAAATGTGAAGAAATTTTTAAAATTGGACGAAAAACAAAAAAATTTTATTAGTTAGCATTATTTCATAAGTACATATGCTATATATATATAGCATAAGAGTCAAAATGTAATTTTATTTTATTTTTATTTTTTATTGACTTTATTTAATTAGAGTTATTGTATATAGATATGTATATATAATTGAACATTATAGTTCAAAATTAAAACCCTAACTAAAGTCATAACAAATTGAAATCACATATAAAATATACAATCAATCAATAGCAGCTACAACTATATCTATCACGTAAAAATAAAATCTGAGAAAAAATATTCAGAATTAAAATACAACAAAAAGAATAAAAACTAATTATAAATAGCGTATAAAAAGTTCATAAAATAGATATTAAAATAAAAATCAAAGAAGTTTTCTTATTTGACTCTTTGGAAACCTTTATAAAGTCTTAATAGGCGTCTCAGAAACCGTAGGCTCACCTTTGAGCCGTTTGAGTAGAAGCGTAGAGTGTCTCCAGCGTAGCTCCAAGTCGTCCCTGAGAGATCCGGGATCCTGATGGTGAGAGCCGAGTATCGGGCCGAAGATGACATTAGAATAGCCCTTAAGGCATTTTGATCCAGCGGTTGAGCTGTCGACAGTTTTTCTGCAACCATACTCCGGATGCTAGAGAGAGCAAACTCGATGGCTTTTGATTTAGAGTTGCCATTGTTAGGATTAAAAGTGGTTCCGAACAGAAGTATTGGAGTTATATATTTTTCACTTAATCCCCTCAGATTTAATTTAAGGAATTGTCTTATCATGACAAGAGCTGGGCAGTTAGAAAAGGCATGATATACAGTGTTGTATAGCTTGCCACAATCTTTACATGGAGTATTGAAGAATAGCAGTCCTGATGATATTTGGAATTGTGCAGTGAAGCGTTTGCCATAATTGACTTTTTTTACCGAGGACATTATCCTATTTATCCAAGTTTTAGGAAGTCGTAGATCTTTTAAAAACTTTCCCACAATTGTACTTGCTTCTTTTTCGGGGTACTCTTCGTAGGACATCCTCAAATGCCAGGGCATGGGAACTATATGGTGAACAGCTGCTATTTTAAGCTTAAAAGAGAATTGTCCACAGTTAAAAATAGATTTTTTGTTAAAATCATGAAAAGATATGATGTCCGAGTCGAAAGCTTCGAGTTCTAAAGTTTTAGGTTCTTTAAGATTTGTGAAGAAGAATTTCTTTTGATGATTTTCACGTATGATGTCAATGGTTGAAGAAGCATAAAAAGACGGTTGTCCTTTCCAGAGAATTCTTTGGGAAGCAGCTAGGGAAGGTGAAAATAGTTCCATTCTCTTATTAATAAAGTCAGTACCAATCATGAGCCAAGTGTAGGCAGAGTGCATAGTAATATAAGCTCGCCATTCTTGTTCCGGATTTCTTGAGAGGTCTATACATATTTTTTTATAAATCTTAGGAATTATTTTAGAAAGATTCGACAGGCCACCACCCACAAAACTTTTGGGCCTCTTGAGAGAAGGTATATAGCTCTTATGGAAGAGTTTAGAAAGCCATGTAATTTCTTCCTCCATTACCTTTTCTGCTAACCACGGAATGGCTGTAGCTCTATATAGAGTCGCAGGAACCAATTTAAAATTATACAAATCAATCCTCTGCTGTAGATTTAAGTTCCTCCATCTCAATAGATAGACGTTTATCAAATTCTGCAAGGAAGACCAATTGCTAAGAGATGCTCCAAGTCTGTCCCATGTGATTCCCAGGATTTCCACACTATCCTTGATTTGAAACGAAGCGATCTGAAGTCCTTGAGAGGGATTCCATTTTCCGATGGGGAGAATTATAGTTTTATTTTGTTAATTTTCAATCCTGATCTCGATTCATATTTCTTGCAATGATCCAAATGACTTCAAGACGCCTAATTAATTGAATTTCTGATCTTGCCTCAATATACAGAGTAATATCATCTGCATACATATCTATAATATGCTTACAGGATCCAAATTCAATCCCACAACCTTTAAATTTTTTGACTACGGAATCACTGAGATCCTTAAGGCCAGCCGCAAATAAAGAGGCGCTGTAGGACAACCTTGTCGACAGCTTCTTCTCAAGGCTATGGCTTCACTGTTAAGATCCCCATAGTTACTGTTGAAGTTCCATTAAAAAGAAGTGCTCTGATTGGATTAAATATTTTTTGGGGAGGAGCTTTTTTACAGATTTCATAATGTGCTCATGGAGAATAGAATCAAACGCTTTGCAAAAGTCGATTGCAATTATTGCTCCGAATGAGCCCCTCGATTGTGAGGATTCTATTGCTGTTTGAATATTTTTTGATATATCCGATTCTCCTTCCTTTAAGAAATCCTTTTTGTTTCATCCCTAATTTAATATTTAAAATCGGTTCAATCTCTTGAGCAATGACACCAGACAGTATCCTGTAGGTTTCGTTGAGCACAGTAATGGGCCTCCAGTTGTTTATATCGGTGGGAGCTCCTTTTTTGGGAACCAAAACTATTCTTCCTTTCGTAACAGGCTTAGGGAGTCTTCCTTGAAGCTCCATCTCTTTTCCAAGTTCGAATAGATAAGGAATTACTTCATCGATACATTTGGTAAATATTTCTCCTCCCAAGCCATCTGGTCCACTGGCTTTGCTATTGTTAAAACGTTTCTTTATAAAATTATGTATATTTTCTTTTGAGAATATTGAAAGGCTTCCACGTCTAGGGCGAGGAAAATGAAATCTATCCGTTTCAAAGATTCTACGAAAACGATGATGAAATTTTTGAAGTATTTCTTTGGGATCCGTGATTTCTTGGCCATGGTCTATAATTTTTGCAATACATGAGGCTGAAAAGATATCTTTTTGAAAAAGTTTCTTCAGTCTACAGTTAGCATTGGTTTCCAGCTCGATTTTACACTCAAAACCCAGTTCCTTAATTTCTGTGAGACGATATAAGTTCGTGGTGTCAGAGGTAATTGAACGTAGAAATAAAGGCCCATTATTTAATACTTCTTCGATTTCTTCTTGGAATGAATTTGATGTTTTGATGTTTTTACGAATAAAATGTGTAGTCAAGGACTGAATTGTATTAGTTAAAATAGAATTATGTTTTCTTGCGTTAAATGAGGGGTTAAAACGATGAGCTAAACACAACTTCAGTCTTTTAATAAAAGATTCGTCCATGCGTAACCATTTTGGAATTCTAAAACGTTTTTTGGGTTTAAAATAATGCAAATCGATAAAATAGCTTTATGGTCAGAGCTGGGATGGGGTCGATATCGTGCATCTTTTAACAATGTCAAAATTTGAGGAGGAGCCAGGGCTAAATCAATGCGTGAAGATTTGTTCCAGATCTCCACGATACATTGTCATCTGGGTTCAGTTTTTTGATGGTGTCGACCAGTCGTAGTTCCATCATTAATTTCGACAAAATTTGTTGATTTGGGTATCCGGTCTGTCCATGTCAACGTTAAGGTCTCCAATGATTAAATGGGGATAAATATTATTTACAACAGTTTATAATAGCCTGGAAGAAGCGTGTGCATTTTTATTTGGGCCATATGTGTTTAAGAGATATAGTCCTCCATCTTTTGTGGGAATAAAGATCTTGTGCCATTCATTTTCGTGTGTAAACTCTTAACCATTTGAGGATTCTGAATCCGTTTTGATACCAGAGAAAGAATTCCCCGGTGAGTACCGTCACCCGTGAAAAAGCAGTGGTAATCTTTTGGGGCACAAAAGGTGCAGGATAGTGAACAAGATGCAGATGTTTTGATCTTATATCCTGTAGGCAAAATATATCAGGGTTATACCTCAATAAACTTTTCATGAGAGAATGGCGACTTAATACACTTTCCTCCCCTAGAATTCAATGAAATTATCTTTCCTATCCCCATATTGAGTTTTTGACTCGAAGAGCACAATATTGAAAAGAAATCTTCGATTCTCTTTTGTTTAGAAGCTAACATGTTAAAAACAGTAAAAATAAAAAAAATAGTCAAAGACTATTTCTTTTTTACTTTACTAGGGGTCTGACCCTTTGAGGCGAGAATCCGGAGTTCGAGGAATTTCGTTTTGACAACGATCCTGACCTTGATCTTGAAGGTAGAATAAGGTC